>MEHQ01004285.1:232138-265234 GCA_008828725.1 Saccharina japonica
CGCGGGAGTGGATAAGACGATTTCCCTGGTTTCTCTGCGTGAGGCCTTTTTTTGTACGTACGTGCCAGTAAATAATAATGTTGTGTTTTTAGATTTTGACAGTTTTTTGCTCTCTCACATGCACACAGGCCAGAAACATGTACCAGATAGACAACAGACAACATGCACAGAGCACGACGTTACGGCGTTGCCGCCCACACCAGTAGGAAACATCGTGCGTGAGAGGCACATTCATCTGAGCTCTACTGCTGCTGCTGTGGGTAGTTGTTATATCGAAGGCGGCTGTCCGTAGCCCGCCACCTATCTTCCATTATTTGCTGTGTGGTGCTGTGTGTTTATGACATATCCAGGGTCACTTTGGACCGAAATGTTAGGACCGTGTTTATCACGTGTGAGTACGTACGGCAACTGCTGTGATATTTCTGATGTTGCGGGTTTTTTGCTCCAAGCACACCACCAAAATTTTAGACATCAGATAACACGCAGAGAGAACACAAACAACAACACGTTACAACCCCGCCCAGCAGCACAAGCAGCAGCAGGAAACATCACGCGCATGTAACAGGTCCGCGGTGTACTGCTGTGGCTCCAGCAGTAGTTGCTTTATCGGAGACCATGATCCGTCATCGGTCATCTCTAGCTCTCTCTTCTTCTGCTGCGCTGCTGCCACTGCTGCTGTGCATGCGTATGTGCGATGTGTCGCACAACGCTGTGCACACGCACGCCAGTACAAACAAAACAATTTGGCGCTTTGGTAATATGGTCAAATGATTGAGATGCCCGGTTTTCGTTTGAAGTCGTGAGTTCGAGTCTCTCGTTCATGTATTTTTCCTTTTTTTTTCACTTGAGTTTGTTTTTTGTTTGTATTATGTACGTGTGTAGCCCAGCGACCCCACAGACAGCACACACGAGCAGTGCAGAGCAAGAAACAGCAAGCGCGTGCGGTATAGTTTTGTTCGCCGTTTATTGCTGTGGTGTCCTACTATACCTACTGTACTATTTTTTTTTTTAATCGGACCCTGCGATCTGTGGTTATGTAAGGAGTAGTCCGTGGTCACAGGACAGGCTCCAAAAAGCTCTGGAGGGGAAGAATACCCCAGGGAGAAATAATACACTAAATACAAAGTACAACGCAGTACTTATGCTGGGGGTCTCTACTGTTGCGTAGTACATGCACGCTGCCACAGGTCCAACGACATACTGCTTGCTGGTGCTGCTGCTGCTAACTGTGCAGCAGATCCACAGTCGATATAGGGTAAGGCGCTGCATACACTTACACACTGCTGGATATCTTTCGAATCTCGTCATCTCGGGCGTCGTTCGAACAGTGGGTTAGGGGATAACAATGCACGGTGCACCTTTTCACCCCGCATACCAAAAGGTCAAGTCATTTTCGGCCCGCAGACAAAGAGCAAGTAAACTTCTACCCCCCACTAAAACCGGTCATTTTCGGCCCTGACAAAAAAAGTAAAGTCAATTTCGACCCTCCGCACCAAAACCAGGCCAATTTCGAACCCAACAAAAAAACCAGGTCATGTTTGATCCCCAACATAAAACCAAGATAATTTCGACCCTAACACTGAAATCGAGTCAATTTCGACCCTCTTCTAGAACCAAGTCAACTGTGCAACAAAGACATACATAAAACACACTGACAAACATGATATAATGTTTGGCGGAATCGTTAGGAAAATCTATTAAAAATATGCAGTCAAAAGTAAGGGTTCCACACTATCTCCAAGTATTTTTATCCCCAAAAGCGCGCAGGTCATCTGATACAGTTCTAAAAAATAGTGCATGTACCCTGCATGTACGGTAAAATATGCAGATAATTCATAACGTCGTACTATGATATCATATGCATGCGTAGGATACAAATATCGAATTATGTATGGTTTTCAATTCGTTCTTGCGCCACTCCCCTAGGCACGTCCCGGAGGGGAACCTTGTACCTGGTACAGCAGTGATAAATCGCCCGAGAAAACCATTGCTCGTAGCTATTAAACCGAGTTTTTTGTTTGTCCAAACTGCTACTGCTGCTTGCTGCTGTAGTTCCTGTACCTACATGCACGGTGGACGACGTGGTGGAGAGAGTCGAAGAGGCTAAAGGCCACCCGCCCAGGGATATCGACGAGAGAAAGCGGTCGGTCGTGCTTGCGAGAAAGACATGTCTATCGAAGAGAAAATATATGTAAGCTCTCGCGAGGACAAAAAACGAGATATGTGCTCGTACTCGTATCACCCTGGTACTCGTACTGCTGTATTCCTCCAAGGATCTTCGGGTTTTTTTTTACGCGAAATATTTCAGTTTGAGTTGACTCGTATTCCTCCGTCTCCGCGGAGCAACAACAGCACCGCAAACAGCTTCCTCGGCGGCGAATAGAACCGAAGCATCTCCGCAAGATCCGCCCACTTCGAGGTCGCTGCGCTCAGCGGCGGCGCTTGATCCGAGAGTGCGCGCGGGCGGAAAGTGAGGGGCGGAGGCTGAGGGACGCGACCCTCGAGAAGAGCGGGCGAGAAAGCCAACGCGAGGCCGTCGAAACGGGTCCCGAGTGTGACTCCGGTCTGAAGCGAAGTCAAATTCCAGGAGGTCCGAAGGGTCGAGAGCGGCCGTAGATCATTGTGTATTAATCTATACCAATACCGAACAAAATACCCTCAACTGCCACACTTCATGACACTCGGTCTGCGCTCGCTCGTGGCCCAGTTGTTGTGTGCAGGCCTGTGTTCAGTGTTTAGTGCGTGAGTTTGCTTGCGATATGCAGCTGGCACGCAGCAAGACTGACTGACTCTCGTTGCGTACGAGGTCTGTATAGCCAGACTGACAGACTCTCTACATGCCGTATACGTAAATACATACCAGGTTATTAAGAAACAGGATTTCTAGACTAACTTCAGTATAAAGCCTCCTAAATTCCTTATTTCCCTGGAAGTCTCAGCCTGTGCCTTCTTATTGCTCGTTTTATTAAAATACAAATATCTGTCATGTACTGCTGTATTATACCAGGTACTACAGCAGTGGTAAATATGTTGAGTAGTCGGCGATACTGCTGTATGTTTAGTACAAAGCCTCCGGAATTTCTTGTTTTCATTTATGTCTCAGCCTGCCTTTCCTATTGCTTCTTTTCTTAAAATACAAAAATGTGTCTTGTACTGCTGTATTCTACCTCGTAGTTGCAAGTGCGTAGAGTAGTCGGCGTTGCTGTATGTACGCCTCACGGCCAGGTGCAACTCCGTACAGCAGGAAGTAGTAGTACAGATGCTGCAACACTCTGCAATTAAGAAGGCGCAATGTAAGAAAACGAGCACTATGCAAATCAATATACTGAAGTTCGTGTAAAACGCACCCATTCTCAAGAAATAATCAAGTTTATCCTGGGGCCAGCTTTCCTGTAGGTGTTCCGTACTAGACTTTTTTTGTATGCTCGTAGTACTGATGTTGTAGCAGTAAGCCAGACACACCCTGCCATGGAGAGGCTTCTTAGCCGAAGGTTACAAACGGTCTCCTTCAGTGCGCTGCGTTGACGTTGGCATGCCCATCACAACATATAATGAACAAGATTTTATTACTATGGCGTGGTTTGCTATCCGACAAAGTGCAGCATGAGGATTGTCCTTTTGTCTGCCATGCGACAAAATGCAGATCATTTTTCGACAAAACAAGCGACTCTCGTACAGCGTACCAGATGATACATACATGCCTGGTACTATAGATAGTACGAACTGCTGCACAGAATACCAGGAAACAGCACGGCACCAAAAAAACGTCATATGCCAAACATGCAGTACAACTATTAATAATACTAGTGGTACCCCGAACTACGCCAGGTATCCACACCCTATAACGCAATCCACTGATCAGGTAAATTGACACACTATATGCCGGCATCCACGCAGAGCCCTTTTGTAGCAGACAAGCAAATACGAAACAAGAAAACAGGGCCGGCCACCACGAACAGGTACGAACGCAGTCATCCACGTAACAACCGACCCACCCCCACCCACCCACCCACGTACGCACCAACCGATCGACACACGCACCAACCGATCCACCCACCCAGTACAACAGTAGTGTGAAATCAGTATACAGCAGCACAGTACGTACAGCAGCAGTAGCAGTAGTACCAGTAGTATACAACCCATCTATAGCAGCAGCAACAGCAGCAGCAGTCCAGAAAATAGCAGGACGTACGTAAAGCGGACAAAGACAAAATGCCGGCATCGATGCGGAGCCCTGACACGAAAAAACAGTCAACTTCCAGCCAGACACTAAAACCAAGTCATTTTCGGCTCTGACACTCAAAAACCAAATCAATTTCGACCCCCCGTACAAATCGAGCCAATTACGAGCCCACACAAAATCAATTATATTTCAATCCCCCGCACAAAAATCAAGTTTTTTTCGACTCAACACTAAAGCAAGCCAATTTCGATCCCTGTTTTAAAACCAAGACAATTTCGATGCCCTAACACTAAAGCCAAGTCAGTTTCAACCACCCACACTCAAACTAAGTACTTTTCGACCTGCACACAAAAATCATGTCAAATCGGATACCTACACTGACATCAAGTCAATTTATATCCCCCGCACAAAAAATCGATCCCGGCCCACACACACAAAACCAAGGCAATTTTGACTACCCACAGAAAAACGAAGTCAATTTCGATCCATGCACTGCAAAAATATCATTTTTGGCCTGCACACAAAAACCAAGTCAATATCGATCACGCACACGAAACACAGGTATCATATATTTCGACCATCCATATTTAAACCAAGTAAATCTAAACCTACACTAAAACAAGTCATGCTTGCACCTGACACAAAAACCGAGTTAATTTCGACCACCAGCACAAAAATCAAGTCAGTTTTGATCCCAACCCTAAAATCAAGGCGTTTCGACCCCCACACAAAAACCATTTTTTTTCGATCGCCCACTCTGCATCAGGTTAGTTTCAATGCGTGCGTGTGCGGTGTGTGTCGTGTGTCGCGCATGTGTGTGCAGTGTGTCACGCGTGGAGTGCTCTCAAACCTTTTTTGGTCGGGAGTCCTCGGTTTTTCGCGGGAGAAAAGCCTTCCTTACCTTGAGCACCATGACACAACATATACATAATGACAAATATGATACAATGTTTGGCGAGATAGTTGAGAAATCCCATTAAAAACAACGATTCAGTCTATCAATACTATCGGTTCCACACTATTTCCCTGTATGTTTTATCCCAAAGTGCAGGTGCTGTTGAACGTCGTACCAGGTACGGACTATGCGATATGCGCATGATACCATATCGCATGCTGTAGTAGGTTTTCAATTCGTTCTTGCGCCACTCCTCTAGGCACGTCCCGGAGGGGAACCTTGTATCATGTATAATACATACCACGTAAGGGGGTTGCTTGAAATAATAATGGGTTTTAGCCAAAATCAGGTACACCTGGTCACTTGGGTGCCAAAAACAGGTACAAGTCTAAACCAAGTACAAATCACACGCTAGGACACCTGTCATTGGCCAACCTCACATCATACCTGATTTTGGCATAAAATGGTCAGGTACACCTGGGTTTGTCTACTTTGTCTAGCTTTCAACTGATTTTGGCGCATTTTGAGCCAATCAGAGGCCATACGTACAATGTCTCCTATACGCCCGACACGAAGACATCACCACACCACGTACATACGACCCGCCACAACGACATACTGAACATATAATACGCGCGTATACAGCACAATTAACACAGACTGCAGTTTGTTTGCCGCGTCGAGGTGGACTCAGTTTTTATTTTAGTATATGTACCAGGTACAGCTAAAGAACTTCGTGACGCCGTGTGCAAGCGGTTCCCCGAGGGTGGTCGAGGCTTTCAAGCTGGCAACGGGGGAGGGCGCAATAAGTACCCTTGCCGTGCGTGGCGCAAGAGTTATCTGGCTGGTGTATTATTCATCTCGTGCTAGGCCTCTTCCCAAAGTTGTACTGGTATGAGGCTACTCCGCACGAGGCCTCTTCCCTCTATTATATACTGCTGCTTGCTGACACAGTACGGAAAGCGAGCAGTTCAATCTCAAATTAACTCGATGTTTTGTTCGTATGCTATCAATGTGGCTACTATATACATACCTGGAACAACAATACAGAAGTACTCGTCGTAAGAGTGAGTGCGACAACGAAATCAATGAAAGCATCCACGAACGAATGAATACATGAAGGGCATACAAAAACTATTAATAGTAAGATTGTGGAAGACGCACATTAACTCCTGATATTCAGGCTCAAAAACAAAACTACCCCTGCTGGTAAAGTTTATGGCTTTTCATTGACAAAACACCGCTCGTGGCTCGCGTTTTTTACTTCGTTTTAGTATGTACCTGATTTTGGCTCAAATGGATCATGTATACCTGATTTTGGCATTTGCCCTTCCCACAAACATGACGGCGGGGGGTAAAAAAACTAAAAAAAAAATCATTGCGGCGGGGGATAAAACAAACGGAGCGCGAAACTTTTCATCCTCACACAAACTCCATCATAAGTGGATAAACATTAAAAGCAAAAAATCATCACGGCGGGGGGTAAAAAAAACGGAGCGCGAGGCACGAGCGTCGAGAACTGACGTTTTGCTGAGATATGTTAATTATACTACTATGGTGTATGCGTACAGGTGCCCGCTATACTGGGGCACCTGACACATGCTGTGCTCGCTGTTGACGTCCTGTTATCTCGACGCAAGCAAGTCGCAAGGATCGATTCGCTGTGCACAGCAGCAGCAGCAGCAGCAGCAATAGCAGCAGCAGCCCACCCCGTGGTACGCGGCACCAAACCCCGTGGGCAAGAACATATCAAATAGTAGCAGGAGCACATACATGCAGTAAGTCGCGAAGCAACACCCCTTGCCACCCCCCATCCATTTATAGTAGAGTATCACACCCCACCCCGTGACTGTTGCTTGCCTTTTTATCAGGACGTACTGTTTTTTTTTGTTGCTCAGTCAAGCAAGCGAGTACTGCTGTGTGTGTCAGTCTTGCGACTACAGCAAGAACAGAACAGCAGGAGCGCGTACGAGCGGCAGTCCCGAAGCATGTCGCCTTTTATTTTTTGTTGCGCAGCCAAGCAAGCGAGTACGCAACATGCTGTGTCAGTCATCATGCGACTACATTACAGCAAGAACATGTTTTTTGTTGCTCAGTCACGCAAACGAGTACTGCCACATGCTGTCGCAGTCATCATGTGACTATATGTACAGCAATAACAGAACAACAGCAGAGGAGCACAACAAAAGCGGCAAGCAGCAGTTGCGAAGCACCATCCGCTGCCACCCCGCATGATGTATAAAGTAGCTGGATGCACTACGAGTACTTTTATCACTACGCACTCTTCTATTATAGTCGGNGTGCCGGCGAATGCCGGCACCCATGCGGAGCCCTTGTAATACATATATGGATGGCGGGAGTGGAACAAGCGTTGCACGTCGTCAGACGAAACATGGAATCACAATAATCATCGTATGAAACGCCCGCTAGAATTTCGAGACAAATAGACGGGCGAACGAAACGAGCACCATCATCTCTCCCGGCTTGTGACGGAGCCACCTTCATCGGTGAAAGACGTTACATGGATATATCGGCAAAACAGAAGTTTCCATTTTGAGATTTCGAGGCCGATTGTATACCGTATATGTATATGGGCTATGATGGTTGAGTTATAGCCCAGACGATGAATCGTAAAATCGAATCTGGTTAATCATCTGCAATTGACAGGCCCACTCACCGCTTTCGACGTATAGTAGTATATACCGTGGTATCTCACAGTATCCAACCGAATTGCCCCGGTATTGCAAGGTATTCCGCCGAATATTCACGGTGTATCCCAAGGCATTCCACTCTGTTTCCTTCCGTACCCCATCGTATCCCCCACCAGCTTCCCACGGTACCCCCACCGACTTTCCACAGCATCCCACCTACCCCACACAACACCCTACGGTTTCCCACGGAATTATGATCGGCGTCCTACGGTATCGCACAATATGCCTACGAAGGAATGTCAGCATCCCACTGAGCTGCGGGGCCTTTCCCATTGTACACGTACTATTATCTTGCACCCACCCCCTCTCCCGTCTCGCGCATTGAAAACACTACTGTAGACTCGTACGCAAACCTTTTTGCGGCCCCCTACATACCCCCTAGAACCCTTACCAAACAACAAATATACCGTTTAATGACTACTATTCAATTTGCCATCTACCATCTGACGTCTGATATCTGACGTTTCGTTTTTGTTTTCCCATCCCATCGTGTCTTCGTGTCTTTGTCCTTCCTATAAATACTCGTAACTCAGATCCGGGCTCAAGCGAGAGGCTCCTCCCCTCTCTCTCCACTACGGTACGTGCCTACATTTGTTTCCGCGAGAACGTTGGAGCATACTATTTCCTCGCCGATTCTCGTCGAATTGTGCAAATCCACGGTGGTACAATAATATAGGCGCTCTCGACAGTTGGCGTCATTTGATAATTGATATCTCTGTTCGAGGACTCGAACACCTGACATGAACCATACTTAGCAGTCTTCGTGGTTACCTCTAAAATCATCGGGCCAACCGGCTTATGTGCAGCGCTTTTGCTCGAATCATACCATCCACACAAAAAAAGGGCAACAACTACTAACTACTTAACTTGGCAGGTGCTATCAAACATCCCTGAAAAGTTACTTGAAATGCCGTTGATAACGATGTGCCGACGATTGGATAGGCCAAGTGGCTGTTAGAAGAGTGGACTGTTTGTGTGCCTACGTAGACATACCAGGTACGACAGGGTACGAGGTAAGAAACATAGTTTTTTATCCGCCCGTTTTTCCGTGTTCGTCTCAATTCGTGTTGTAAAGCTCGCTGCCAAGTCCCCAAATCTGAACAGTTATTGGAACAAGATGTGGAGAGTAGCCCCAGGCAGTGGTACCTAAAATGCAACTACGGTAGGTACTGTACGTACACATTCCTGCAGTAGTAGTTATCGATGGCAACGATGGGGATTATGCTATTTGTTTTTGTAATATTTGAATTTGAATTTGGATTTGGATTTGGTTGTACAGATATTTTGACTATGTGATAGTTTGGTGTGCACCAGATTGAGTGATTGAGATATCTTCTCGATCTGTCTCGATTGTTGATATATTTCATTCGAAATGTGTTCGTTCGTGGGTGGGGTCGTACATACTCCCCTGCTTTTTTTATTAATCCTACCGGGTGTACCCAGTATCAATGTTTGCATCAGGGTGACGCGAACCACAGCAGCGCGGCAGAGGGGATAGAACAACTTATGTATCAGCCTCCTCGAGCTCCATACGACCCTACCCAACAACACTACGAGTACTGGCCTTGACAAATAGTTTAAGCTTAACCCAACGGGGGGGCAACCCCTTGTCCTAGGTTTAAAACAAAGTACCCCGTATCGTATTTCGTAGTTAAATGTGGCGTATGTATGTATATGTTACAGTAGTAAAAGTAGTAGTTGTAATATATCCTCAGGGCCTTAACGTGCTGCCCCTCCCTGTGTCGTAACACGGGTCACGTACGAAAACATTGCAGCAGTTCACATCACATGATGCGTGTCCAAGACCCCGCCTTCACACAGTGTGCGCGTGACCAAATTTGTGTGGAAATTGAACAATGTAACATAGCACACGTAGCACACCACAGTATATTACATACGTAGCCTACTAAGAGGTTTGCGACACCCTGTGAGGCTTCCTGCAGAGTTTTATTGAGAGTTTGAACACCACTGTAGCAAACCCCACAAGGTGTCCTTCGCCTCTCGATTCGATACGTCCAATGGAGTGCTACGTGGTACAATGGCCGCACTAGGACTATATTACGCCCACATCGTGTAAGGGGCTATACGCTGGTTGGGGGTGCCAGCGAAAAAAACACTCGACTAATAAGTATTATCATATTTGCCATCCGACAATGTGCAGAATGAGCTCCAACGTTGATCACTCATAACATTCCCGAAAGCAGAAAACCGCGGAAACCAAGGAAACCTGCGCAAAATCCGCAACTCTGCCATCAGCGTGATTTGACACGGGTGTGTGTTCTACATGTATGTTGCTTCGGGTTTCTAGAAACGTTTACAGGCCGGGATGTTCTCCGGATAATGACTTCGGCACCAACACTACTCTTTTGAGTATGAGTATCTGCGGATACTAAATTTACAGACGGAGCTCTGCAATACTACGAGCATTGATTGGTATAAGTTTGTCAAGTACACATTGATTGGTCTGATTGATGGCACCTTTCATGTTTGAAAATCGCGATATGGCAATATGGAGCAAGAATATTATACCGAAGATGGAAACTGGAAGGAGAATATTACACCAGGTACATGTTGCCATCGGTTAAACTGGTATTAAGACGGGTGCGATGTGTCAAATTGTGCGTACCACAAATATCCACGTCCTCCATCTATGCATACGTCCTTCACTACTCTACGTGCCACAATGTTTCAATTCCGTCTACTTTTTCGAACGGCTGTACAAGGTACGGAAGAAATCCACCGGAAATCGACGCAGAGGGAAGATAAAGCTCTACACCTCTACTCGCCAGTTACTCGAACCGGGCAAGGCATTACTCCTGCTGTATGTATCTCCGTTCCCAAAACACACACATATATATAGCAATACGTCGTACGCACGAGAAAGTACGTACGTACCTAATATACAAGGTGCTTCGCACGAAGCACTTGCTGCGTGGGGTGCATGATGAGGGCGGTGCAGCAGACCAGACGCCATGCCGAATTCATGTCTGAAGCGCAGCGCTTCCTCGCGAGTGACGGAGAAGAAAGCGGGTTGTCCGAAGGAGGTGGCGATGATCTACCACCCCTTTTGCGCAACAGCAGCCGCCGTGATAGACGCGGAGCCAGCACCAGCCGGGATAGAGGCGGACCGGAGCCGCTTGTTCGTCGGCGTGGCATCGACGACAGGATGGACGACGGGGCATGGGCTATCGCGTTTGCGATCAATGTCGTCGTCACGGTGCTGTCGGTAAGAGACATGGACGTGTGTATCTCCCATGGTGTGCTCTTCGCGTTCACGTGACAGGCAGTGCTGGTTTGGAGAGTTTGATCGGCGCGATGAATGATTTGCGGTGTAGGACTGAGTTCGCCACGTGTACGTAGTAGAGTAATAGTAGTAGTAGTAGTAGTAGTATGAGTAGTAGTAGTAGTAGTAGTAGTAGTAGTAGTAGTAGTAGTAGTAGTAGTAGTAGTAGTAGTAGTAGTAGTAGCAGTAGTAGTAGTAGTAGTAGTAGTAGTAGTAGTTGTACTATGAGTAGTAGTAGTTGTAGTTGTAGTATGAGTAGTAGTATGAGTAGTATAGTATAGTACTGTCGTCTAGTAGTACCGTATAATATTAAAACAAATAGTTGCAGTACTACTACTAGTAGTAGTAGTAGTAGTAGTAGGAGGAGGAGGAGGAGGAGGAGCAGGGGGAGAAGGAGGAGGCGGAGGAGTAGTACAGTAGTATGGTAGTAGTTAGTTGTAGTTGTCGTATATAGCACTGCTGTAAGTCTACTACAGTAATAGTACTGATGTACCTTAGTCGTGTGGCAAGTACTGCACAGTACCAGGTAGTATTATATTTCCAAAAGCACTACTCTGTAATGGTGTACTGTAATCCGGAAGCCATAGCACTGTAGTAGTAGCAGTACCGTAGGTTTACGGTGGTGTTGTGTCAGTGTACAGTAGTACTTGTACTGTAGTAGTTGTACTGTACGTAGTATTGTAATAATACTTATATGGGTAGCATAGTGGAATGGTATACTGCTTTATTACGGTGGTTGTAGTATCAGTAGTGGTAGTAGTAGGAGTAGAAGAAGCTGTAGTCAATCAATAACAGTAGTACTGTAGCACAGGTGTAGTAGAATAAGCTGTACCCGCAGAAATATTTAACGTAGTACCGTAAATTGGGCCGTCTTGCCTTATCATAGTATAGCAGCTCCTCGAATCGAGCTGTGGCTGACAAGACATACATGTTTCGTCACGCCGTATATTGCAAACGATGCCCCACTGCACGGCTTCCCCATCCCTCCATCACCGCCCATTACGAAGTACTCATTATCTCATTTTTCACTGTGGTTCCATTGTTCCTCTTTTATCTTCCTCAAGCCGCAACCGTTTATCCCCAATGACGCTACCTCACAGCCACCTCTGTAGACCTACCGACGGAATGCTCACCGGCTCTCTGGTATCACACTCGTTCTGACGCATGCATGCTGCGGTAAAAGTGCACTATGTTTTTGTCTTCTAGGGGTGGTTACTTGGGGAACGCTCTATATCTCGCCCAAAGACAGATTTTCGGAAGGGAAATATAAGTGCCACCCGATGAACAGCCCCATGGCCTGAGTACCAGGAAAACATATCGCAACACAAGAAAATAATTTCGACGGTTTTGGGTTAAGGAGCCCGTTTTAACGAAGAAGAAAAAAAATCGATTTGAAAAAAAGCAAGATCACATCCGCTTTTCATTGGTCAAGACACGCACCAGCACCAAATATTAGGATCTTGGGGCATAATATTTGGTGGTGGTGCTGGTGCGTGTGTTGACCAATGAAAAGCGAATTTGAATTTTATTTTATTTCCAATTTTTTTTTATATATATACTCGTTAATTCGGGCCCTGAGGAGCCCAGTCATCCAGGAAACGTTCGGATCAATAAGTTATTGCCTCTGCCGTAGCACGCGTCGTCTGCTTTGTAGCACGGCGTTGTTGTTGTCGCTAATAATGTCGTTTGTTATGCTGACGATGTTCCGTGGCGCATGTTGAGATTCTCGGCATATGGTGGGCATTTTGATGTTTTGTTTTGCATGTATTTGTGGTATTAATAGTGGACTACAGTAGTAGACTGTTCCTTTATCTACAGCAGTACGTACCGCCTCCATACTTCATGCACAGCAGTGTGCCGTGTTTACACTGACTGGTTGATTTCTTGAGGTTTACCTATGCGAATTTACTTGGTTAGTCAACAGCAGCGTGAAAAAAGGCTCGGACTCAAGACCTTACCCTCGCTACAATTCCCCCTAGGTCGACGTCGCCTGCTAATCTCGTTGGGTACATTCAGCTCACCTATGCTCGTATGTTTCAACACTGTACGCACCGTAGGTCCATTTCCCTCCCGGTGTTTTTCTACACACTCAATTTACATATACCAATTATTCTTCAGGCGCAGCGGGCCTTAACCTTTCAGATTACCTCATGCTAGAGGGTGGTGTAGCTCTACTGGCATTGTAAGGGTCCGCCGTGTACGCCCGAAACGCGCACCAACTTCCTTTGGTGCGTGGTTTTGTCGGCATATTCGATTTTTTTGTGTGAATGCTTGCCAGAGGTGCAAGGCCGAGTGTTTCGGACATTTCGGCGAACTTCGCGCAGCGGGGGACAAAGAGGCAGCTCTGAGTAGGGTGAATGACGTGCACAAAAGGCACAGGTTACACAGCAGATGTATTAATCAGTATGTAACGTGTCAAAACAAACTGTACTTGATTTGTGCATTCGATTGGAGACAACGACAGGTACCAGTAGAGGTGACTGAATTTGTTTTTCAAGGCGTGCGCGTACTTAACTTGAGGCTCAACGGATATTTCCTGTGCTTAACCCAAGCGTGGTACGAGATTCCCCGAGGTACCAGGTACCTCGTATATTAGGGACAGGGTTATGGGTTAACTTAGAGTACCACGGGCAGTATATTAAAGAAAAGCCGCGGCGGCTGTTGAATTGACCAACCCACGGAGTCGAGGTGGTGTCCATTGCAGGTTTTATACTGTAGCTTAATTGTCTGCAAACAACGTGGGCCATGTTGACGCGAAGGTATAATAGAACAAGCACATAGCGTGGGGGACCGAGTTCTACGAGCATGAAATGCCCTGTGGTTTCGTATCACACCGGTGGATTGTCCAGGCTCTGGTCTCCGGGAAACAGTGCCCAAATATGCTAGGACCCCCGCACGGGCCACTTACGTGACGGGTCAAGCGCAAACCCTGCACGAGGTTGCAGCAACCTGGCGGGCGGACGAAACAAACGTGCATCCCGCGGGCATGCACTGAGCGCAATCAACCTGGATGGTGAAAACATGGGACCATTGTCCGGGATTCTTGGTACTACATCACGGTAGTAGGGTCGGCATTTGACCCCATCCCCACCAGCAGTATCCACAACCACCGAATCCTACCCAGTCCCGCTCGATTATGATATATGATACGCAGCCCCGGTGTCATGGCTGTCATGTATGCGCACTGACGAGTTAAACATTCTAGCCACTGTTGTTTCGCGTGTTTAGTATGACGTTCTCGCCGACACACCTTGTTGATCGCGCACTGCATCTATCTCTGACCGATATGTACTCATTCTCCTGCCGCCTAGGTGCTTCGAATAACAATTCCTGATGCATTGATCGGCAATTTGCTTCCGCGACCTTTCTCCCTCCCGCTCCACCAATATTTGACCAATTTCAGGCGTTGCATTTCCGAAGCATTGCGTTTACGGCACTGATGCACATGTTGAAAGCAAGGGGCTGGGACCTGTCTGGCAGTGGCAGTGGCAGTGAAGGGGGAAGAATACTCGTCGCGTGTCTCCTACTTGTTCCTCTGGCACACGCGGCATCTTCAAGCACGCTGCATGCACTGGCCCGCTGCTCAAAACGGATCCTACAGGTGAGCGTTTAATACTGTAAATACATCCTCGTCGGAAAATGCCTTACAGGGGTGGCGCCTTATTATCTACGCATGCGACGACACACGTGAACCACGTTTTTCCTGAGGCTCCTCGCTCGAGGAGCTCTATACTAATACTGAGTGAAAAACGAAATTTGGAGGGAAATACAATGGTACTACTGTATGAACCATCCCATGGTCTAGGTATTCCATAATGCACCTTGGAACACAAGAATGAAAGCCCGACGAGTTTAGGCTGAGAAGCCCGACCATGCACAAAACGATCCAGCCAAAACGCTCTACCTATATCGTGTCTCGGGTCTTCCTGAGCTGCTGACACCGGGAGCTCAATATCTCCTCACCCATAACATGAATTATCAAAAAGTGTATTGTTGGCCCAACCCGACCAAGCGTTCTACAAGCTGTGCTGGAATATGTATGCTACATTAGTAGTACAGTAGTAGTAGTAGTAGTAGTAGTAGTAGTAGTAGCAATATAATCATACTAACCGGAAAATTCTTACTTGAGAACATTGCAACCCCTACCGCGTGATGCGCCGGTGGAGGCGTGTTACGATGGAGGTATGACCCACACGTTTTCTGAATGACTGGGGCTCCTTCATCCAAACTCGTCCGAATTTCATTCGAGTGCTCCAATAGTGTACCAGGTACAGCAGTTTTCTTTGTACTCAGGCCATGGGATTATTCGTCGGGTATACAGCACTTTTATTTTCCCTCCAAAGTCCGTTTTTGGACGAGGTGTAGAGGTCCTCAAGTAAAACCACCTCGAGTAAAAACGCATGGTGCACGCCTACCGTAGCATGCGTCGTTGACTAAAGCAGCTCCATGTCAACATGCAAACGCATTTGCATATATATTTATATATATATTCACTGACCAGAGATTCAGACTTTGAGGTATATAATAAGGGTCGACAACCGAACGGTGAACGTGGGCAGGCCTGTCCTATACATTTTTGTCCACAATGGAAGCCGGTCGCCCCGGTAGACTAGTGGCCAGCTTCAAAGGCTACTAGCATTGGTACCCGAGTTCAAACAACACCGTGATGAGGTTTTGACTTCATTTGAAAAAATAAAAAGGAGCCAACTGCTGAGAGCGCCTTCGTGGCGTGGGTAGGCGGAATCCGACGCAAGTCGACGAGGGAAGAAAGTGCTGAAATGTTCTCGCGATAAAAAATGCAGGGCACGTACCGTAGTGGGGAGGGGGGAGACGAGCCTACTCAGTGGCCCCGGATCTGAGTTACGATTAAATAGGGAGAGAGGAAAGAAGGGCGAAGATGGATACTTGGGATGGACACGAAAAAACACCATTGTCATAGCGTTAGTTTCTTCTTGTCTAGAGTGGCCTCATTCGCCGACCACCGCTCGGTCCACCCACAGATCACAGCACGGCAATACGTTTGGTCGTTTGTTTTTCCATCGGCCTGGTGTACGGTACCCCAATACAAGATTTTATTACGGTAACGAAGCGTAGGGAAAAACGAATATGTGTTCAGCAGTCCCCGATCTCGACGTATTTTCGTTTCTGTGTAACCAAGTTCCCCCAATTATCGGCTCTCACCGACGACACCCAGACAATCGATAACACCCCGCCCTTCGTAGGATGCAGCTATACTTTCCTGCGACTCCCCGAGCACCACACAGCGCTTCACGCTTGGTGCAAACAACGTCGGCCTGGTCGTTAACAACCCGACGTACTCTATCCCGACATTGTTAGGATGCAGTGGTCTATGGGCATACGACTCGACCATACATGACATGAGAACCCAGCACCCCGTGCCCCCGGCGATCAGCTTCGCCCCTTTTACCCAAGTTATCCACCTCATTGGCTGAAATACATGTACGTACGATGCACCTAAAACACCCACCCGCCTGCAGATCACCTTCTTCGTCTTCGGTTTGGTGGACTTAATGGTGGTTTTCCTCTTGTGCAGCGTCGGTGCCGTACGAAGTGCAATTACTGTCACAGCCGCTACCGCCGTGATCGCGCATGTCGTCTTCTTGCGTTGGGGCCGAATGGACTTTGCAGCGGCAAATATGAAGGTGATTTCGGCGTCTGATATCGCGATACCAACGGCAGCGGCAACCCGTGTTCCAACACTTTCGCCGGGCGATGTCGCACCTGTTGCGTGTTTTCATCTGCAATACGTCGGGGCCTTCTATAGGGGGCAAGGCACCGGTAGGTCAGTGGCCGCCATTGGCATCTTGGGTTGACAATAAGCAGGGATGGCGAGCTTCGACAACATATGACAGCCTTCACACAGTCGCCTGCACGGTCACCAGCGTCTGTAACCAATGGCTGTAATTTAGTTTCTTCGTCACGACGCTGCGAATACATAATCGCCAAATTTCCGAACCTCATATTTCGTTCATTCCACACAGGTGGCGGCAGTAGTCGTCAAGGCTACGCCCCAAATGACCTCTTGGGCCCTCTTCGTGGTCGCCGTTCGAGCCTTATGGCTTACCGTGGGTGTGACCGCCCTCTTCGGCTCGACAATCTCCCTCCAAACTGTGCACGCCTCCGACGGTACAACGTTTCGCGCCACCGATTGCCACAGCCGGTATCCGCAGACGGCGTGTGAGTGTAACGGCAGCGTTGTTTCTGACGGATTAGGATGCGAGTACAGCGACCCCAGCCTTGCCTTGGTATACGTCTGGCTGGCGAGCGCGCTGTGGGGCTCCATCGTGACCGTCAACGTCGTGGACGCCACGGTGGCGGAATCGGTCGCTTCGTGGTGGTCCTCGCCGGGCCGTGTAGAGCCTGTGTGGGAGTCGTTCCATCGCGTGATAAACTCTTCGCTGGGGTGAGACTATGCCTATCAACACGCGTAATGTGTGTAGGGTACGCAGTTATGGGGTTAGGGTTAGGGTTGGTACGACTTGGGACTGCAGCTGGTGACACAGAAACCTCGTTTTTTCTCGCGAGGCAATGCCAAGCTACTGCGTATCAGCGCTGGAACGTACTCTAAAAACTTCACCTCTGAGTGTCGAAGAGCCACAAGCTAGTACAACCAACGAACGTGTAGCTAGAAGAGCAGCATTTTCTCTACCAGCAGCAATCTACAGTCGTGACAGCATGGGATGCACGCGGTGGTGGTATTATCGAACTTAGGGACCGGCGATGCAGGCGGAATGAGTTTCGGGGATCACCGATGGCGTCTTTTTGCCGTTTAGTTACAACATAGTCTATGTCGTTTTATGTGCTACTACGCAGTTCAATCACGTAGCACGCATGCTATTTTAAGGCAACCGAGTTGGGTTAGTTATCAGGTTTCGTGCGCTCCCTGGTGATTCCACCCCGTTGGTTAGCATTGCCTCGAAACATGACATTGACACCCGCGTTCGTGTACTGCATCTTCCCGCGTATATGTCATGTGTCATCCTCTAGACCGTGCTGTGCCCCCGTTATGTGCGCCTTGCCCATGGTAGGTCGATTTGTAAAGCGGCCGTGGTGGTTGCCTTTTTCCAGCCGGTGAAATTTGTGGTCAGTCGCTTGTCGATCCTGGTTCGGGTGATAATCTGCCCCGTGGCCTGTATGCGGTGCGTCGTCCGATACGTGAAGGAGAACACGGTCCGCTTCGTCAACTTGTACCGCGTGACCTTCAGCGAGGGTACGTGTTTCGTGGGGCACCACAGTAGCCGTATTTCTGGCACGTTTCAACGGGACGATTAACTAGTGCAACTCCTGACAGCTAGTAGTATGGCTCACGCCAGACCATTCGAGCGCCCGAACCAGCCAATTCAGTGATATATCCTTGTAAAGTTGTGTAAGTAGACTATTGAAAGCTGCCTTTGGGGGTTTGGTTAGAAAACTATTGAACGTGATATAATTTTCTGCGACGGAGGTGTACAATATACGTATGTCCAATGCTCGCGCGAGGTTACGTGGGGTGTACCATCATTTGAATGGGTGTGTTCTATCCAAACACGGAGATAGACGTTAACTTTGGGGTCTATTATGAGCAAATACGAGTTCTCTAAAATGTTGACGAAGTCTCTCGTGATAGAGGCCCCTCGCGAAATTGCCGCGACCGTTTTTTTACTTGATTAAACAGCTGATTGTGTCTGCACTTTTCTGTCTGCACTTTCCATCGAATTCTCATAATGCTGTTTGTGTACTACGTTGTACTAACGTATTCTCAGAATTGTGTCTGCCTACTACGTTGTACTCTATCATAAACAGATGAAGAATTTATTGTACACGGTCTCGAACCCGGGATTCTTGTGTTTACACGTCATAATCCCACCTGTCTTCCTACTCGACCGATTTGTTTGCGTGATCAGTTTTTTTACTTCTATAGTCGACGTACCAATACGTTGTCATCAAACAAACACAACTAGTTTGGAACCGTTCATGGGCTCGAACCCGGGACTCTGGTGTCCACACGTCCTATTCCCACCTGTCTTTCTACTCGACAAACTTGTTTGCGTGATCAGTGTTTCTATTTGTATAGTCGATGTACCATCACGCGACATACAAACACCTGGTGCATTGATAACACACATGAATGTTGACTTTCAATTGCGTATGCTCATGTGTATTGATTTCATCGCGCAGCCTGTAAACGCTGCCAGCGAGACAGTATGATTGTATGTGTATGTTTCCACCAATACAGACAAGTTGACGTACGTTTATGATAGAACACAGGAATCTTGATGTTCATCTGTTTATGCTACTGTGTATTGATCTTCATCGTGCAGCTGTGAACGCTGCCAGCGAGACTGCATGTTTGTTTCTGGTCTTTGTTTCCACCAATGCACACAAGTGGACGACAGCTACTAATATCCTGCCGCGCGAGTTCCTAACGACAGCTATACTATCTTATACGAAGTACAGTGTTATCTTGTGGCAACCAGCAATATAGCTATGGCGTGTAGATGGAACCCGAATTGATTTTGCCGGGGGCAACGGTACGCATGATTGTTAACTTGCTGTTGCTCAAACAATGTAGCAGGTATTTCCTATCGAGATAAAACCTTTTCAAACGTAAATTTGTGTTTTCGACTTCGGTTTGTACCGTGGACCGTCACATTCAGGTCTGGTTTGTCCTGCTCCTAACCGAACGCAATTCTCCCAGCATTTCGGTAAATAAACGAATCTCCCATGCTAACCCACCAACCCCCCGATGGCCAATCCCGGCCTATTCGTGTCGTCCTGTAACCGTCGCGCATCGTTTTGGGACGTCATTCCGCAGCGCATGGTGGCACCCGTTTTCTTACGGGAGCGCTGTTGGTTGTGGGCGTGGGAGGGACTGTTCTAACCCTGGCGGTAATGACGATGGTAATGTTTGGGATAACGGGTGCGGGCGCATCCTTCCTAGAGTTTTCTTCGCTACCGGATCCTGTGGCGGCAGTCGTATGCAGCGCAAGCGTTGTCACGATCGTCACCACGTTCGAGATGGTCATGTGCGCTTTCAGGGCGGTCTTCGCGTGCTTCGTGCAGGTGAGTCGGTCGGGGTTTTAGTTTTCTATGCTGCGACGGGCTCACGCTTTGGGTACGTACAGGGCGGTGATCCGCACGCTTGACCACGCCCTGGATTACTCGTGATGGGATGGTTATAGATAGATGGCGCGGATGACGCCACAAATTTGTACTTGTTCGATCTGTGTTGTGCGCCGGAGATGCGACATGACGATGGGCACGGGTCTTATGCACCGTCCAAACGATGACGAGCGAATTAATTCCAGCGATACCCCGGCCTCTCATCTCGCGCTAGGTTCTAAGTGGATCACTCTCTTCACATCATCATTTGACGATGTCGGTTTGTACTACAGTGGGTGGGCTGTCGACTTCGTTATGCCTGGTTGGCAGTATATCGGAGATATGTTGATATCAAGTGTGTTTTGTACATGTCACAAGCATACACCCAGGTCAACCCCGAAGTAGTAGAACACGTCAACCGTCGATGCCTTCATTAGTACATAAAATGCCCACCATAAGTATACACATAAACATTGGCCTCCTTGTTTTGCGTTTCATCACCATCCACTGCAAATGAATTGGGCGTTACGGCATGAAGTTCCTAGCTGCCTGGAAGTGGATTGCTCACACGAGTCAACAACGACATTCTCAGCCGACATTATTTGACATGGAGACACGTTTGACATGTTTGGCGCAATAAATAAGTTGCACCTTACTTTGCGCCCCCGCCTTTTTCCAGTGGTTCCTGCGTTTCTTATTTGATTGATCGTCCTGTGTGTCGTGCTGAACCCACGGTCTTCGCTTGGTTGTTACAGGACCCGGAGGCCTTCGCGGCCAAGCACGATCGGTGGCTACAAGACGGCATGTACAGGTCGTGGCAGGATCTGCAGCTGCTGCACTTGACAGCGCAAGAAGCGCGTGCAGGAGATCACGCCTAGATGAACGAATAGCCGACCCGTAGGCATGGCTAAAACTCGTAGAAATCGCCTCTCGGCTACATGTTGATAAATGGATCAATCCTGTCTGTTTGTTTCAGGCGCCTTAGCAGGCCGGCAACGGGCGTGGCACGACTCCCTGGAAGTTTGAAATGTTAGGGTTTTGTTTATTCCGCGTCCGAGAGTCGCAGTTGGTTGAGGTGCGGCACACGGCTGTGTTATATCTTCGTCAGCGAAATGCTCAAAGGGCGATCAATCTCCTCAGCTATTATTATCACAGGCTGCAGGATGATATGAACTAATCAGTGATGTTTCCAAAGACGTGAACTACAGGAGAATCTATACAAATATTTTGGACAGTATGGGCGGCTAGCTTTCCGTGTTTCTTTAACCATGTATATAATTACCGTCGAGGCTTGCCGTGTCTGATATGCCCGCTAGCACAGATAACCCTTACCTCGGACTCAGGAAACTCTCGGGATCAATGTCGGTGATCTAGAGTTTAGACCAGCGGTGGGGGGGCGGTGCCACATACGGTTAAACGCTGAGAGCGTAAGCAGGGTCTCGAGAACACGCATGATTTATCAACGGCGACAGCAGCGACGGCCCCCTTGTGGGTAGATGTATGTTTGACTATAATGTAGGAAGTATCATGATCATAACATATGTTAACAAGCTACGAAGTGAGTGATGTACGTACCTGCTGCGAGCACATAACGTCATGCATACATGCAAGCAGTGCTGAACCACGAATCCACGGTACGCTGGCTTTACTACTGCGTCGTTAGGCCATGGTTGTGATGTGCCGTAGGGTCAGAAGTCGCTGCCACACGAGGTCGGCACAATTCAATATCCAACGCAAGAGAAAGGGAGAAAGCGCGCGTTTATGTGGGCCTGCACACCGCACGAGGTATTCCCTAGGTTCAACTAGGGTTGTCTATTTCCTAGGTTTACCAAGGGTTATCTATCAGAAACTGCAACCCTGCCTGTCTGTCTGTCTGACCCCGGTTTCCAAGACGCTCCAATCCACGGCAATGTTTTTCTTCAAGCCTGACGCGCATACCGTGTGTTTACCGCGCGCAGCGAGAATCGGTCGCCTGCACATGTACAATTAGCCTGGATCATCGTTCGGCTCTAACGGAGACCTGCGGCTTGAACTATGCGTCCCACCCGCACCCGGGCGACAAAACTTCGCTCGTGCAAGAGTCGGTACGAGCAGCGAAAACGTTTGCAAAATACCATCGATCATATCCAATGTGAGATCACAACGTCGAGCCACAGCTCGCTCATCGACGATGGTTTCTGGCGTTATTGAGGTCGAACCCCGCCCTTTTTGAAGGATCGTGCAAGGTTGCTTCAGGCTGCAACCTCTTGATCCCAATCGGCGTTGCGGTATATTCTGCGGCGTTTGTTGACATGGCGATTTCCAACGCTGCAGTCAATCGAACCTAATCGAAGCACTCATTAAGAAAACAACGCTACCTCCTATCATACGTACGTCACAACTCATTGGTGATGTCGACACGGGTTCGGAAATTGCGCACAGATCACGGACCGGAATAGATTATGGTTCAAAATGTAGGCATATTTGTCCCCCAACGGGTTTCTCAGCGTCGATGCCCCCAGCTATCTATCGACCATACAAGCTGACTTCGCTTTCTCTTTCGTCTGCAGGCCCACGAGAAGGCAGCCGTCGGGCGTTGCAGGATATTCTGTGGCGGGTTTGGACAGGGTGGCTTCTATCCCTCCAATAGTTGCCGTATACGTTTTCTAGGGTTCGTATGAACGTTTTCTAGGGTTCGTACAAACTTCGCTACTGCTGTATTTCGGTGTTCAACACACGTCGAAGGGGATAAAGTGCATGTTGGCAACAGACGTCAAAGGGGATAAGTTGCATGTTGGCGTGAACGACTTGTTTGTAGGCGATTTACCTCGACTCGTGGCGGCACCGTCGAATCTAACAAGCCGCCTATTCTCGTAACTTTGTTGAGGGCCACGCCTGGCCCGCACTGGACTTAGAACAGGGAGCTCAGCGACAGCTTTTCAGACATATACTCCAGAGCTATAGAGTGGTGCTGGACTTGTATGAAGTTAGTCACGACGGAAAAAACGTTTTAGAGGAACCTATTTGGGATGTTGTTGTATGTATCCTGATGATAATGTCGTCCTCTACTCTGACGAATCGGTTGAGTGAGATCTATCGCACGGAGTGTATTCAGCGCGGCTGCCGAACTATTTCAGTCCGCACGGGGTAAGTAGTACTGTCAGTCGGGGTGGGCTCATGTTCTGCTCTGCAAATTTCAACTGTGAAAGGTTGTGGAAATATGACGCTCAAGGCTAGTGGTATCAGTCTTGTGCAAATATCACCCAAACGGAGAGGTACGAATACGCGAGGACCACGCTTGTCTCAGTCCGAGCGAATAGATGAGAACGCAAAGACCCCCGTTCAACAAAAGCAAAACCCGGCGATCGGGTGATTGTCGTTCATCGATGGGATTTCAAAGATCCTGAAATACTCACTTGTAGAATGATAAATTGTTTTCAGCATTCAGGTATATCGGCAACTGATGTACGTACCGCATTGCTTTGAACTTCCGTAGCAAGTTGTGGTGTTGTGAACTACACGCTCGTAGAGGCGACAATGTTGTCAACTAGCGACTGAATAGGCTCTTGGCCCCTATGAATATGTAGCAACGTAGCTATCCTTGGGGCGATGGAGGTGCGAAACGCGAAAACCGAAACTACCGCGAACAAACTATTGCTGCGTAGCTGCTCAGACTCCAGGCGATCTACATGCCCCCCTAAGAACCCAGATGCTGACGAGATAACAACTCCCGATACGATAATAGCCTTGTCCCAAAACGACGATATTGCGCATCTTCCGCAAAAGCCGTATTCCAGATGTTCAAACTTACGATACCAATGAGCGACCACAGGAGCAGCATTCGAGCGAGCTTCGGTATTGCTGATGTCTAAGGACCCCAGGCGCGGTGTTCCAAGAGCCCTGAACGATCTAAGACATTAAAACAACTGCATGAGGCATTTTCCCTTCGCTTTCGCAGCATACATATATATAGCCGTTGTCGCCCAATCACGGAAACCCTTCAGGCGACCGCACGCACGTGATGCTGCAGCGACTTGTGAAGCTCCGGCAGGTTCTTCAAACAGCGCTGTAGCGACATCAAAAGTTGTAGGTTGCCGTTGTTGCGTGCGTTTTGATTTTGCCGCGATCGCGAGAGACGTGTTTTTCCGGGTGACCCCGCGATGGCGAGTGACTAAGCTCTGTGGGTCGGTTGATCCTGGTTACAGGGGCATATTTCGTGAAGAATGTACACTATTTCGTGTGTGAGCGCAGTTTCATTATGAAAGTGTTACCATCGGTGTTGTGTCTTCACGTGTGAAAAAAGGCATCGAACCTAGCCACGAGTTTTTCCCCATAAGAAAGTCCAGAACGTTGAATACACTACCCAGATGATTATCTAGGGTGTTGTTGTCGCCGCATGGGCCATCCCGCCAACAATTCCCACAGTCCCCACTCAATTACCAGGAAAGTTGTACTACAACGTCGAGCAGCTGGTCAGTTGCGGTGTGTTTCACCCCACAGGACACTCTCAATGATCGGATGGAAACTGCGTGGCACCCTTGGCGATGTTACAGATGTTTGGCTACTCGGACAACATATTGACGTACCGGAAGGGAATAGTGGTGTTTTAAGACGGAGTTGACGCCAAAACATCGCCCGATAGCCCCCCGTGCGGCCGAACTAAACAAAAATCAAGTATAAGCGCTAAACCTTTGGCGTACAATTACCTAGACATCTTCTCTCTAGGAATGGGGTGGTGAGCCAACCCACGAAGGACTCGACACTAGACCGTCATTTTCTCACACAAAAAAGTGCGAAACTAAAAACAAAAACATCAACGGGACACAAGCGCGTTGTACTGTTTGCGTGCCAACTTTAAACGACAGTTCAGATGCTTATCAGCATACTCTACTAGCAAGTTTAAGCCGGACGTCGTTCAAAGCCATCTCTGGAGGACTATGCGCGAGGTTTGTTAACTTGTCCCTGGCCAATGCCAAATAAATGGTGTCTGTTTCAACCGCTGAATAAAATACAACCTAGTCATGGTCCTCTACCAAATGTGAATACCTGATACCTGGTATGCATTTACATCACTAAACGAAAATAATAAGATCACACGTAGCCCCACACCTCATACTTCGAACAATATGGTGTGTACGTACCTCTACATAAACCAAATACATGCGACTGGCATGTCGCGAACAGGTACCCTCCTTTACGTTCCTTCATCGGGTGTGCCTGACCTGGCTGTTAATATATCGAGCATCCCTGAAGCATGTAGAAGGCGGTGGTCGTGCATGTGCGTGAAGGCGCTACTTCGACTCGTGGTTTAGCGTCGTCCAATGGCTATCACTATACAAAAACAAAAACTAAAACTAAATTGATCTCGACATCGCCAAGGCCCTAAACTCCCAGGACATTGGACGCAACGACCAATCCGCACACGTGGCGGGCAGGCCGCAGTTGGTCATCCGTCCTTTCTTCCACTCAAAAAAAAATTGCTTTATTTTGACGTAAGAACAAGCACAAGTAAAACCACCCCCTACAGTTGTACACAAGGCGAAGGCAGTGCCTGCGCACGCAACCATAACTTGGTGACAACTCCAACAACCCCAATGCCGTGCTAGATATGTTTGTTGTCTCGGCCTGTGCCAGAAAGCGAGGCTGCAGCGACGGAACAAACTAAATGCTCGCTGGGTGTATCGAGCGTCGGCACCAGCCTTATGTGAATGTACATAGGGCCAAAACCTTTGTATTTAGCACAAACTCAAACATAAGAGAAGATTCTCCCCCTAAACGCAATCCAGTATGCATGACGCGGTTGAGCACGTCTGATATTAGAGTGGGGAAATCCTACCAGGGTATGTGGTACCGACTGGTCCGGACATACCTTGTCGCGTGTTCATCTGGCGAGCATCGATCCTGCAGTGCCACCAATACCAACATTGGCATGTCCATCGACATTGTGTATGACATCAGCTGGGCGCAATACCAGCCTGCACTCCAAATATATCCCCCGTCTACGGAAAATAGATATGAGTCTATTGGCGTACCCAGCACGCACATGCATACGAGTACCCCAACCGGACTACCACGATCGACCAAATACCAAAGACGCGTCACCCTGTCACTCAGACGTGCTCGTCAACAAACAACGGGGTTGCCATCCTGGGGAAAACTTTTAAAAACAAAAGGGTTGCCGCTATGCAACTGGTATCTGCACACACAACAGCCTTCTGCCATTAACACACATCGTCAGAAACGCTACTTCTTCCTGTAGCTTCCCCTTCGTCGTTTTGAGTAAGAGGGGCTGATAACGGAGGTACTAGCGTGAAGGCACGCCGGAGAAACGACGGGGGCAACGGCTGTGACCCCGCGCTGACGGCTGTAGTCGTACCGTCTGATAAGTACTGCGACGTCCCACGATCGCGACCGTGGTCCTGCTGGCCGGTCGCTTCAAGGTCGCAATGGTACTCGCCGTCAGGCATAGGGACTACGCGCCTCCGACCGGCAACCGCCGAAGCGCGTGCGCCTGATTTGCCATCGCAGTCCGGCGGTTTATCGCCACTCCCGTGCGTAACCTTCTGTTTCGGCATCGCAACCTCAAAAGCATGCACGCCTTCGGGCATAGTCATCGCTCGCCTCCGACTGGTAAACGCCGAAGTGCATGCGCCTGAACTACCAGCCCTCTCAACGGCTTTATCGTGACTGGCGTGCGAAACATCGGTTTCACCGTCGTCGCTGTCTCCTGAAATATACACGGTGTCAAACAAACTCGATGCACGCATTCCACCAGAATTTCTACGGCCCATCCGCGCTACCGACGGAGCAGGGCGTACATGTTGCCCCGGCGACCCAGGCACCGAACTGGTCATCCAAGGAATAGGAGAAACAGTGAGTGAGACAGACGTCGGACAGTGAAAAATTCGGCCAGGGAGCGACGCGGACCTCATCGGACGTACCCGCACTCCCTCCAGCATCACTTCCCGTGACCCCAACGGGACGACGGTACCTGAGAAACCGTCGCCACATGGGGACACGGCGGTGGCCGTTACCTTGGGATCACAATCTTTGTCCTTCTTCATCCCGTGTTTGAGGAATCGTGTGCAGAGGCTACGACCGTCACGTGCGTCGTTAATGACAACTTTGATTTCGCCCGAGTCATCCTTACGAACAAATATACGCATCTGAGAGGGCAAGGTACAGCCGGTCGTCTTCTCAGGCATGGAAACCGCGCGAATAATCTCGTCCCGGTCGTACACATCCATGCCGATACTGGACCGCACGGAGCACAACCACGCGATACCGACAGAAGTCAGCACCATAATGCATACGAAACAAACCAATGCGTTCATGCTGATTTCCAATCCAACTTCTATATGCTCCAAGTCTTGTATCCGCACGCTGTCTCCCGTGGGGTGCTCGCCGAAAGGGGAAGCTCGCAGGACTATGTTCTCACATGCCACGCGCGTCTCGCTGAACTTACGGAGCACCCCGAAGCAGCCACCTCCGGATCTCTCTCCGTGCACGATTCCTGTCACAACCGCCTCCACGAGCCGCATGGTGGCTGCGATATGGAAGGCATGCTTAAGTTCGGTGGAGGTTCCGTTTTCTCTTTCGACGGTCCAGACAGAGTACAGAAAGCTGGGGTAGCTGATGTTCTCTTCCACGATGAGGAATACCTCGCCGTCTGAACTCGTCATTATTATTGTCGGGGGTGGAGCGGTCTTATCGTCGTAGAGCAGTAACAAGTCGTCGGCCAGACTGGGTCCCTGCTCGCACTCAAGAACACTCCCCCATATTGTGTCGGTTCCAAGATATACGTCGACGGCGTCGGGAGTTTTGGTTCCCGTGCACTTAAGGCCTTTCACGGTGGTGGTATCCCCATCGAGGTGGTAGAACTGGCTCGGAGATTTAGCTGCTTCAGTGCTCCAAAATGCGACACTGACTGCACCGTTGACAGGACCTTCGTACCTAGTGTTGGCCTCCATGTAATATCTCGATTTCGCGCCGTCTTCAAACATGTTCGGTAAATCCCTCCAGTCTTTGGTGCCAAGCTCTTCCTGCGTTTTGACCTGCCACAAGGTGCGCAAGTCGTAGGAGCGATGGAAAATGAACATCGTAAAAATAACATGTTCGGCCAGAATTTTGTTTCGTCCTTAAGGCCTGCCGGATGAAACCACCTTAACACCCGGACCCCCTACCGTAAAAGCTTCCTTTTTCGTCGCAGCAACATTGAGGTGCGCCCATAGAATAAGGGTGGCGCCGAAAATATCAATGACCGATAGGTTTGCGACAACGCACGTGAACGGACTCACCTGCCAATGTTTCGTACCACTGACGTTTCTGGTTAGCACTGGGGGTGGTCGATTTAAGAGATCCGCGTCGCCTTCGTAGTAGGCCAGGTCCATCGATAGCTCCAGCCCCCAGGAGGCCAGCGAAAACACGGCAAGAAGCACAGTAATTATTCGGGCGGCGTCCCACCGCCCCCGACCGCCCAATACCTCCTCCACCATGAAGTAGTTGGTAACATCGACGGACCGGCCCTTCTCAATGGCTCTCCAGGCGCGGTAGGCCCGCACTCGCCGATATGCCATCTCGATGGCCGGGTGCAAGACATAGGCGAGGAAGACGAAGCACGCACCGATGGTGAGGGTGCCGTCTACGCCTCTGGTGCTAAAGACCCACGTTTCGTTGCTCAGTAAGGTAGCCATGGGGAGGCACGTCGGCTACGGGACCGCTCGTCGTCGCCAGGATGGTTCGCTGCCAGTTTGCTGCTGCCCCCAAAACAGTGGTCACCGGTTTCGGCTGGCTGGTCCTTGTCTGTAGGATGGTGTGGGGGAAAGCGCGGACAGAGGCACAATGTCAGATTAATGGAGTAGAAGAACGATTTCGCATGCATCAGATGTAGCGCGGTGATGGTTTGAACAATATAAGTGTTAGGCGTTGGTCAAACCATTTGTCGGGTATTTCGTGAATGCATTGTCGGAATATACGGGCTATCGAAGGATGTATATTGTGCGGTTGTACATTCTCGAGCTAAACTTTAAGCGGATCTAGGGAAGGTGGTTCCAAGTGTTTGGATCCGAAAACATGTAGTGTAATGAGCTGCAAACCTAGGGCATTGTGGTTCAAAATCGCCAAGCCGAGATATTCATTAAACGTTATGAAACACGATCTGGAGGAGGTCATGTGTCGCCTACCTCGTCTCAAACGACTCGATCGTCGGGGCTGACCGCCCCTTTGGTGGGGAAAACTGAACGGCTTCCTGGTGTGTCAACACCAGCTCCAACGGATACCCTTATCGTTTCCGAATCAAGACCCCCCTGTTTAAGACACTAATGTTCGTGGGCTCGACTTACAAGGCCCAAGACAACCTAAAGACCGTAAGCGTATGTGATGAATCTGAGGATGCACCCAGGGGATGGCGTGGGTTACGACACGAGGGCTCGGGCCGTGCCAGACTTTGGTGTATACATTATACGGCCACCATGCGTGCTCTGTTT
Organism: Saccharina japonica; assembly: GCA_008828725.1. Lineage (NCBI taxonomy): Eukaryota > Phaeophyceae > Laminariales > Laminariaceae > Saccharina > Saccharina japonica. The sequence goes on from MEHQ01004285.1 coordinate 261,777, forward strand.
GGCGCGGCGAGCAAACTCAACGAGAGTGGCGCCTGCCAGCATCCTCTCAAACTACAGGTAAATTATGTATTTCCCGCACGACAGAGAAAGATACCTGGAGTCATTCGCGACCGCAGCCTGGGTGGTCCAGCGGGATAGAGCCGGCGGGGGGGGGGGGGGGGGGATACGCCAGTTGAGATGAATCCATACAACAACGCAGGGCGGGTTGCAAAAGGCACCCCACGAGGGTGGCCGGTTCAGAAAACTCATATTCTGAAGTGGTTTTGGTATTCATAAATTGGGAAACTATCGACAACAGTCATCAGACGAAGGTGACCAAAGGAGAGCTGCATACTATATGCACTCATTGTTGAGATATCGATCTTTACATGAAGGGAAACGAAGTTGGGATTCATTGTTCACTTGATTAGAATCGACTGGTGGGTCGTAAGTGCATGTCATCATTACAGGTTTAATTGGGGGGGAAAGTCGGTTAGGAGTTAGTAGAGTCATTCACAAGGGGGACCGCAGTATTGACATACGAGTGTATTTGTTAAGAAGTTGATGGCACCCCTCCATCTTACGTCATTGAATCGTAGTCTTCCCTATAATACGTGGATGGTATATATGATTGCAACGACCGCTGCACGGATTGACTGTCAGGTGAAAAAGGGAAAATCGATAAATTAAATGTGGATGGTATGATTGAAATAAGCAGGGCCTTCTTCGGGTCAATTCCCGAAGATATCGGGAATCGCGGTGAATCAACCATAACAAGGTTACCAATGAGGAACTAACAATGGCAAAAGCACCATAAGAAAGGCCGAACCACAGAGAATCGAATGACGGTGTTCATTTCTATGTTTACGAAGTAGGAACCGCAGTATGACCACGGGAATTTTACCACGGGAATTCAAAAGCAAATTCCCGTGGTAAACTTCCCGCGGCCATACCGCGGTTCCTACTTCCGTAAACAAACAAAAAACGCACCGTCATTTGATTCTACGTAGGTTGGCCTTCCTGATGGTGCTTTCGCCATTGTTCATTCTTCATTGGTAACTCTGTTATGATTGATTCGCCGCGATCCCCGAACTCTTCGTGAATTGACTCGAAGAAGGCCCTGGAAAATAAGAAGAGCTGCACATGGCCAGATGATGATAAATGGAATAACAACAAATGAGGAATCCACTAGATAACTTGCAGCCACCTTAAATATATTTCTGATGGTTTCACGAGTATATTATGTCAGTATCGTGGGCTACGTACTTGTACACCACTACAGGAATGCAGACTGAACCGTTTTGTAATGCAGCTACTACTGCAGAAAAGGCAAGCATCACAGAAAATAAAATAAAATACATACAGGAGTATCATATGGGCAGCGCGATACCCCTGACACTCATCCACGAGTAACTTCAAACCGAAAAAAGACTTCTCGATCACATACGAAACATACACGTTTCGGCACTGCTCCGGTTACACCTCTGCTGCCACCCTGCTGTGTGTTGCTGCTGTGTGCCTACTTAGTGCTGTTTAGCTGCGGGACTGCTGATATGAATACTCTTGCTCTCCCCCCACGGTATGGTTTTGCAGAGTTTGCCTAAACCAAACTCTGACAGGTTAAGCTCCTCAAGTGAGCAACACATTTCGGGGGACCATAGTGAATAGGATCTACGGTACACACTAAAAACAAGACATTCAATATTTTTCACTAACTATATTTGGTCCTATTTACTATGGTCCCCTGCACTACCAGCCGCTACGATTTTGTTTTTCCTTTTATTACGGAGGACCATAGTAAATAGGACCTATGGTGCACACAAAAAAACTATATACGTACCTATTTTTGCTAAGAAAATTTGGTCCTATTAACTATGGTCCCCCGTAATAGTATCATACGGGCACACGTTTGTTTATAAATATTGCGTGGGGCATATACATACTGGTCGGGCTGGGCAAAAAAAAATCACTTCGATATCACGTTTTTGGGTTGGCTCGCTGTTAATAATTTGTTCGAGCTCCTCCTGCTGTGAGTTGCTCAGGAGGTAGTAAGGCACCACCCTAGCGTGGCTCTGCTCTTCGACGACTTTTCTCTTTAAACCTTCAGTAATTAGGTACTACCCTACCGTGGCTCCGCTCTTCGACGAGCTTTCCCTTGAAACCTCAAAAGGGGTACTACTATACTACTGTGCACAAAAGGTTTCGAGAACGAAATGGCCACCATAAATAAATCCGCGTATAAAACAACCTACACTGACTGGTAAGGTACAGCAGTGGGGGTCCCTCTTTAAGGCGGCCGGTCGCCAAGCGATCGCAACTACTGCACTGAAGTGGACCCCCCCCCCCCCCCCCCACTGTCACGTAACATATTCTTCGATGTGCGTGCAAGGTGCACCGCTTGACTGTTACTGTAGCAGTGGGTGGTACGCACTAAGCGTGGCACCCAGTACAACGTTGGCATTTGGCCACACCCATAAATCCCGTAGAGGGTTCATCTCGCAAATAGACATGTGCCTCTGGAAGGAATTTGTCCAAAATTTGACAGTGATCCTTCAGCGTTGTGGTGACACCCGCTGCAAATGGAAACATTATGTGGGCTGCTGCAGGACGTGTGCGTATCCTCCGCGAAGTAGTTCCGGGGGTCGTGCGTTTGTTAGAAGGAAAGACAACTCACCCGCACCTTGTTCTGCTCACTTAGCGCCACACTCCGTACGATATAGAGGGTCTTTCGGTTGACACAGTCTCTAATGTGGTGGTAGATACAAAATTTTTCATGCGAAACTGTCTGGGAAGAAAATGCAAACGCAGATGGAAAATAATAGCTTTCCCACGCATGGACAAAGCACACTGGTGATAAAGAATTTTACGTGTAGTGCCAGTAGGAGACAGCATAAAACGAGGAGTTGAGTTGCAAATATGATATGATGTGTATTACATTCAAACAGGCGCTCCGTTATGACTTCCTTACGTGCAAGTTTATAAATAGCCATTCAAGCCCATGATGCACGTTCCGTTTTAGTCTCCGCTCTCCTTTGTGGCAAATAGTGCACGCAAGGCTTATCTCTCTCCGAAAACAAGTTTCTAATCTATTTGGAGGTCCTTATTTACAATACTAACGCCTCGCAAGTATTGTCCATGGCCCGATTGCCCTGTATCACCCGTAATCTCAACACTAACCGGGTAGATGTTAATCTTCGGAATAATGGTAATCCCCGCTGACTGGACGAGTGTCGTACCGGTCAGTACCGACCGTACATCACAAGCAAGGTATTACACGTACAATTTCCAGTAGTGACCTCAATATCGGGGATGTTTGAAAACAATCCCCTGATTCCCACTGTTTTTTCTATGTATAAACCTGTCTGTGTAAACCGACTATAATCGCCCAAAATGCCTTACATGTTTTGATCCCAACTCGGACTCATCTCACTACAAGTACTGCTACTACAGTAGATATATAATAATGTTCTGTACTATAC
>MEHQ01004285.1:277784-300753 GCA_008828725.1 Saccharina japonica
TGGTCGGGGCTTGCGGCGCCTGCGGCGCGCAACACGCGCCTCAGGCGTGTTGCGGTGCGCGCAACACTCCTTGAGTCGCCTGTTGCGCTGCGCGCAACAGACCCCGACCCACTAATTAATGCCCTGCTGCGTACTACGTACGTACGTTTTTTTTCACCTTTCGAAGAACGAAGCAGTGTATGTACGTAGGTCGTAGTAAAACGAGTTTTCCCTTCATTTTGAGCATCGTAGGACCGCACGTAGGTATACCTACAGCAGTACCGGCAAGCTTTATGTGCTGCAGTGTTAACAGTAGTAAGTAGCTGCTATGTGTGCAGTATTAATATTAATATAATAGTAGTAGTTGCTGCTATTTCCGGCGGGCCATAGTTAACAGGACCTACGATAGACACAAAAACATATATATGTCCCAATTTTTACTAGCCATATTTGGTCCTGTTAACTACGGTCCCCCGTTATATCAGCCTTTTCATCGCACTGCAAAGCCCGCATGACGGTTAAATATAGATCTAAACACGGGTGGTACCATGTTGTGGAACATAAATAACATATTTGCTCGTGACGAGTCCTTCCTTTTGGCGACTCCCCATCTACGGATGGCGCGGGGACGGAGTGTGGACCCGGCATCTAGAAGGCAAAGTACCATGCAAATCGGAAGGAGGGTGCAGGGCATCAAACAAATGCAGTAGATAGTAGATACTGTAGTGAAGGTACAGAAGGCAGTTATTATACTTTGTACACATGTATTTGTTTTTTTGTTTGGCTTCCCTCGGTTTTCTTCTTTCGGGGAATGCCAATGTTTCTGAGTGATCAGTGTTGAAGCTCATCATGCTGTCTGCACATGATCAGATATCGAACGTAATACTCGTAGTAGTTTACAGTAGTTAAATGAAACTGTTATGAATACGTCATCTGTGAGTTCGACGGACGGAATAGTTGATAGTTATATTTAGATACATGCGAAGGTGACTGCGGTCAGACTGAGCGGTTGTGTCAGTAGGTTTGGTCACTCCTGTATACGCTACATTGATTGTAGTTGGTTTGTTGTATGGTGTGAGTCCGGGTGACATGCATGATATTGCGTATCGCTTTTGTTCCAATCATACCATTCAAACTATGTATAGACGAGAATCCAGAATGCAATGGCATCATATATGGAAAACGCTACATATAATACCTGAACACTTGATGGGTATTGACCTACAATACATTGATTGTGTGGGCCCCCTTCTGAATATATGCACTGACTCCTGGCCGACTCTTCACCAATCAAAGCACACGCGCTTTGTTACAGGGACGGATGTACAAAACGTCAAGTGTTTCCAAACTCTTAAGCCCACCATTATGGTATCGGAATCCAGAAACAAAAACAGGTTTCCCCTTCATCGTGTAGAAACCCGCGAGCTGTGCCGGTGGTAGTGATGGGACATTTCTGGACGCAGCCCACAGAAACAAAAATGAGCTTTTTCGCACACAGCAACCATCGCTGCCACGAGTTCTCGCCTCACGGAGCACTGGTCGCGCTTAAACTTTCAAGGTTGTAAACTCCGTTTGTCCGAGCGCCCCCGCATCTAAGTTTGAGGGCCCAAGGTGGCCGGTGACTTATTAATAGCGGTCTCGCACAGAATGTGAGGCCTGGTCCATTTCAGTCTTAACTCTTTTTCTAGACAGAAAAGGGTCCATTTCTGTCTCGGAAAACGTTTAGGCAAAAATGGACCAGGCTTCACGCCCCAAGAAAGACCTCCGGACACAGACCACCGACGACCCTGGAATCCGGTTTGCTTTTTACCAAAGATATTATCGTGTATAGTCACCATGAATGATGTACAATAAATCGTGCCGGTGGTCTAGCAGTTAACCACGGAAGACTGCTAAGTTTGAGGTCGAGCGTTCTCGAGTCTCCTTATGGAGATTTGTGTCCTTAAAATACCCCAAAATCGTCGAGAGCGCCTTCTAGAGCGTGGGTAAACACAATTCGACTACAGTAGATAGAGTCGACGAGGAAATCAGTGCTGAAATAGTATAATCGTGATAAACAAATGCAAAAGGCACGTACCGTAGTGGGGAGGGAGTTGAAGAGCATGCTCAGTAACCCTGGATCCGTGTTTCGACTAAAAAAGAGGGAGAAATAAAAGAAGGGCCATGGTCATGATAAGTGGGGTGGAAAAAATGAAACAAAACAAAAAATGATGTTAGTACAGTAGTGACCAGCAATTCTGCCTCGATTGGAGAGGTTTCCACCCAGCTTAGGTGGCTTTTCTATGTGTTTAGGGGCTTGGGCAAGACGTGAATGCGGGAACAACAAAGTTGTTACGGCCACCGGCGGTTGGTTGCGGGTAAACAAATATGAAACGTTTCGTCCACAACCCGGCGTTTTCAGAATCTGCGCCCGTCGCCACAAGTACGGAAAAATAGGTTGCCAAAATTAGACGGACGGAGGGAATGCTGCATGACAAGGCCTACTCTTGACACTACGCATACCGTTTTTATTTTAACGCGTACCAGATACGTATACCGTACAGGCGCCTGGAATGACATGCTCCTGGTATACCGCACTTCCAGCTCAACTCGTGAGATATGCTAAAAAAACGAAGTCTTGGAACCGTTGGAGGATACCGTTTTAAGCTGGACATTACTGTAACTGTATAAACAATAATAGATTAATATATACGTCGTCGCAGTAGTCCTGCTACTGCTGTGTCCCTGCTGCTATATATAGTAGTGTGGTATACGTCGCGTGTGCATACCTCGGAATACTGCTGTACACAAGTACCTGCAGGGCACGGTTATGCCCAAATGTCTGCGAAAGGTGTTTGCCAGTACCTACTCGTATGAGTACGATCATATGTATGTATGTATGCTGTATGTACTGGTTACTTATTACGGAGGACCATAGTAAATGGGACCAATTTTTGTGTGTACATATAGGTAAATGTATAGGTTCGTGTGTGCACGGTAGGCACCTATTTATTATGGCCCTCGGTGATAGTACCTCACAAAGCATCGTGCCTGAAAAATTGCACTGGGGGTGAAACGGTTACTCTCTGGTGCTACGTAACTTAGAGCGCCCACCGCCATTACCACTACCGCGTTAAGGTCACTCAGGGGAGTGGCTCTGCACACACACCTCTTAAAATTGGACTTGTAACCACGTTTGTTAAACAGAGTGTAACGAACACTGCCAAGGCGGGGGGGGGGCATGTTGCGAAAATGAATCTAAACAAGATTTCTTGAAGAGTGCCCAGAAAGAGGGTGGTACAGTAGTGACTCCCCCAAGCGGTGCTAAGCCGCTGAAAACAAAGGGCTTGCAGGTTACCCCTTTACTGTAGAACTAGACTTCTACGATTCGAATTTCCAATTTGGAAGACGACAAACAAAATGGGGACTCATTTCGAGTTGCTTCAAGCGTCCGTCAAATGTCGGACGCCCTAACGCTTCCAAAAGGTATACCTTTTTTTGGCTTAGCTTAAAACAGCTGGTCTCTGTTTTTACTTGACATCAATGCCCACAAGTTGATGGGAGTAAACATATTTTAGTCCTGCTGCGTGAAAGCCTAGCGACAGCGTCATAGGGTCAGATGCATGCAAGCTTGATCCATGCCCGTAGAGATCTGCGCGAGCAAACGCGGGCACGTCCAATAACCGAGCGGCAGGCGGAAGCCATCCGTGGGTGGTGGCGCGTTCATCCCGGATACAAGTGACGCTTGATCGCGTGTAGCAGGACGCCATTGCAGCACGCGAGACCACCCCCTTCTGTAGATAGCAGTAGAAAGGACTTAAACACTGGGCATTGCGGTAACACCAATCCCATGTCCACCAACTGCACCGTGTTATTGCGCACCAACATGGACGGCATGCAAATCGCCTGAAAAGGAAAACAGACGCTGCCCTTTTCCACGGTAGTCACCGCTCACCTTCACTTTTCGACTGCGAGATACCGCCCGATATCGATCGCGCTTTAGAGCTTGGCGGCAGCTGCGTCGGCTCGACTTCTCAGTGTTTGCCTCACAGCACAAGCCACAAGCAGACTCTTCAATGCAGAGCTCCCCTTCCGAGCCCAGCGTAATTGTTTGGAATTTTTTCAATCAAGTGTTTTTATGGAAGTTCTACAATGATACTTCGAAGTCTTGTAAGAACCTGCGCACCAAGGGGTCCAATGCTACTGCTCTGGACGACCGAGATCGGGCGTATCGAAGAAATATGTTAGCACGTTGTAACAGCATACATACGCAGGCCTTGTACCTATCGTAAAATCGTGTAGAAGGTTCCTGTGGAAGACAGAGCGTTTACGAAGTTCGTACTTAACAATCATGCACCACGCGTGCTTGCATTGCGGTGTGTATTACCAGGCTGCTGCTGGTGCTGCTGCTGTGATCTGCCGAATCTGGTGCAAGGGCCAAGGCGGAGTTACTTAGCCCTCGGGGGCCACCGAGACATGTAGCGACCTAACTGCCGATAAAGTTTCGCGCTATCAATTGTCTACGGGCAGCATGCAGCCCAACAACACAGGCCCAATAATATTAGCTGCGCATGCTTGCTTCCGTGCCCTACGACTCCTTGCATTCTACCCTGGACACCAATATATTTCATCCTCCGACCAGTCGGTGACTTGTGTTTTGCTGTAATCGTCACTTTGTACCTCGAACGTATCCCTCTGAGGTGTCAAGGGGGGTTAAGTGCCTTTACATTACATCACGCGACACACCGATTTTGTTTGTGTTTGAACGAGCGACAACAATGAATCTCCGTCGAGGTCCGGAGCATCTCTCTCGCACCCCCCTCGCATGTGCCAGTATATCACCACGGAAACTGCTTGGCTTAAGCCGATCACTCCTGTAGTAGTGGTCCGTTCACTCGGAGCGTGCTTTGCCGTGCCTTCAGCGTGCAGGCACGACCTCAGATGGGCTCGTTGCGCGAGACAATGGCAAGCAAAGGAAGAAGGCAGGCTTCACATTTTCTTTACGGGTTACGTAAATCAAGCTCTCCCTTCGCTGTGCCAACCATATGTAACGACGAACGAGATTCCCTGCCAGCAACATACGAAGGCGGCTGCCTCGGAAATAACGAGAGCTGGCGGTGCTACCTGGTGCCAAACATGTCAGGAGACGCCCTTGACTGACGGCAATTAGCCATTTGTTTTCCTTGACTGACGCCTAATTACTAGGTTTTCACGTGGAAAGCTCGGTTTCACACCCTTGACCGATGCCCGTTTTCCGTTGACTGGCCGCCTCCGAGCATGCTTGGCTGGTGCTACTGCAGACCGCATACATACCTATACCTGGTAGGCCAAAACCGCACTGATGCAGCGGTTCGCACTGCATATACTTTACACCACAGACCACACGAGGGCCGACAAATTTCGCAATAGATCAACAATAATCCGTAGAGCATCTTTATTAGCTGGCTGTGTTTTTCATTAAAACACGTTTTTGTGTGCCTCAGAGGTGGAACAAAGTACACGTACGCATGTATTTTTCACCTATACTGTCGAAATACATTGATATCTAACTATTGCTGAAACTAAAATTCATAGACCCTTATAGCACTGGAGTCCCGTTTTGGGGACAAATTACTTAGAATTTGAGTGGTTTGTCCCCAAAACGGGACTGCAGTCCTAAAAAAATTAAATACGCTACGTACAGGAAGGTATACTTGTCGTGAAGAAGCGTGTAGCGTGTGTTGCTGTACCTATAACCGAGATCGCCCGATAGTATTGTTAATGCGTATGGCCGTCGTTCTGCAGCAGCCCCCCACCCCCGGGTTTCCAGATTACTCTAGTTTATATATAGTTTATCGGAATATAAAGCGGCTCCACCAATTTAAAACGCCACGTTTGCATCTTCGGCTGGTTCGTGCCCGCCCGAGGTTGACGGTGACCGGGAATACGTTCATCACAGCAGCTTGTGTTTCTCTCGAGTTACACTGGACGCAGGTTCTCAACAAAGAGTTACATTACGAATCGCAGTAGAGGTACTACTGCATTAGTCGAAATTGGTCAAAATTTGGGATGCACAAACTGAGACAAAAACATAAACCTTCAACTGAACGCCGGCACTTCACTTGCGGACGGGTACAGCCCCTCACAGGAAACTACACTCCGCGAAATCGAAGGGTGAACTTGGTAGGGTTTGTGCGTGCGCCGGGTGCGCCAGACAGCAGTCATAGGCATAACCTAATACTTGTTTTGTTTATTCGAGTGTTGTTCAGGGGAGCAGGGCCAATCGCCCCTTACCGCGGGAGGCGACTACCTGTATGTGCCGTTATGGCGGGGGGCCATAGTAAATGGGACCAAATATTGCTAGCCAAAATTGAGATATACGCTGAGTTTTTGTGTATAACATAGGTTCTATTTACTAGGGCCCTCAGTAATAGCGGCGTGCTTTTTTTGTTGCATTAACAGCAGCAGTCGTACAGAGTAGTATTATTGATACCACCTCGATCGCATGACTTCATCCATCAACTCAAAAACTACTACTACAACAGGAGATCACCCGGAGATTGGTGCTCGAAACCCTCCACACGCGCAAAGAGCAGAAGCAGGAACTATTCAGAGACAGTCCGTCTCGCATGATACATCTTGACAACTTGATGGTTGGGTGAATGTTTGATGAGTGAGAACTTCATAACGAGCGCAAGCCCAAGGATAAAACAATAGTTGGTTGAGCAGACGAGCAGACATCAAGCAAACAAGGCTTTTGATCGCCGAGCCATCAGTCATTGTGGGGAGCCTTCAATGAGAGAGGTATTATTGTTCTAGAACACACACGTTTCTGTCCACGTTCCGGTGACGCCTACGTATTTTAAGGAGAGTGCGCCATGCGCGCTGAGTCTCGGTGGGTTCAACGGGCAGGAATTGCGTTGCAGCAGTATTTTTCCCACCGGTGTCAAAAACTGTCGCACCCAGTAAGGGTGCGAAATGTACCCGGCATGCTCGTCGTGCCAGGTTGGGGCATCGCGTATGCAGACATGCATCCGATAAAAGTACAGAGATAATTATCCCGGTGCACTTGTAACTGAAACATAAATACCCCGGGAACTACTGTATATTCCAGTCCACTACAGCCACATCGCACGACCAGACACTCTTCTTGTATCACAGGGGACTCACACCGAAGGCAGCGCTTGCTGCCTATACACCTCGCGTGCCGCACGCTCACTACTAAACTGGAAGCTCATCGAGCGACCATGGGAATCCAATGGGAGTCTCACAGGAGCACCATGGCAGTACCATAGAAAATGGGTGCCATGATACGTAGGGCGAAAACGGATTTCTGTGAGCTTAAGACATGCTCCTCAAGAGAGGAACTGCCCGATGTCGTCTACTCTTCTTGGAATGTTTGTCGATGAAAAAGTACTGCTGTATGTAGCAGTTGGTTGGCGTTATTTGTCCGTTAGCGCAGCCTTTTGTGCTTACAGGTCATAGGACACTCACCCGTGTTTAATAACTTGATATTTTCGGTGATGTATATACGAATAGTGGTGCGCAATACAGGCGACGATGAAACTTACCCACCCCCCCGCCCCCGCTTTTCCGTGTGATCCCAACACCTGCACAGTTACAGTAGGTACGCCACAATTGGCACAATGCAGTTTTGAACCTTGGGCCGGTTCGCGATGGGCACAACGGTAGTGTTTGTTCCAAAGCGCTCCATCTACTGCAGGGCAGCAGCTTGTTTTGTGATTCGTTCGAAAATGGCGGTCCGCAAGTTGTCAACGGAGGTCTGACTTAGGAATGCTGCAGTGGTCCAAATTGGTCAAACCCTCGGAAGACATGAAACTATATTAAGATGAAAAGCAATCCCCAACTAGAAACATCTGGTCAAACCTCGGAAGACATGAAACTATAATGAGATGAAAAACAATCCCCAACTAAAAACATGTGTCACTTGCATACAGCTGCAAGCTACGCGTATCCGCAAGCAGCCACAGCCCGCGCAGTCGAGAGATGCTCCTTATTGGCTGCGTGAGGGCGTCGGTTCACGAGCAGATGTCGTAGACAGCCCGTAACGAATCATGTATGTATGCGGTGTTTTCATGAAGTTGACTTTGCGCGACAGCAGCACAATAAACATTTTATTTGGCGCGACGGCAGCTAGTGCCATGGGTACTATTGTTTTCCCCCATATATCTACTGCAATATAAAATATTCGATGAGAAAAGTTATTTTCCCCAAACGTGTGCTGGCTTTCTCACGGGCAGTTGTGAACTATTAACCGGACGTACCCGAAAAACCTGCGTACCAGAATGTTTCGTTCGAGTGACAGTTTTTCGACCGTACGATATTGCGCTCAGAAACAGACACAAAAGCCCAAATAAAAACGGCTTTCTTGTTCCCTTCGAGAAGTCGTGTGGCGAGCAATCCCACGGTAGGGGTACCACTTTTTTGGCTCAATATTGTCTGACCGGTTGAGCTCCTCAAGTGAGTAACCACCGGATAATGTTGATATTTTACTCGTATGTTTGTTTTTGGACTACCGCATGGGAGGTTTGGTCGGCCTGCGCGAGCGAATGTTTCTGAAGTCATGTTTGGGGTGAGATACTGACCTCCTCATGGGAGGAGCTCAGAAAAGTCTGCTGCGCCCCTACCGTGGGATGAGTCTGGCATTCCAAGTGACGTTTGATATTATTGGGCTGTCACGACAATTAGTCTAAATCCGCAAACCCCTTGTATTTCAACAATTTATATACGTCTACTTCCATCGTTGTTTTTCAATCCCCTCCCCAAACTTCCTTATTATGCAGTCCAATTTCAGGGCCTAGAAAACGTTCTGTCGGCTATCAAACCATCAAATACATATTTGATCTGACCATTAAAATTGGGCTGGTCAGCCAGCACTTACTTGAAGAGTGTGTCTCCCACTCGCCGATTCGACAAATCACACGCCATTTTTATTTTGGCTCAAAATTTGGTCGAGTGGCTTCTCCTCTTGTACGTTGTTTCGGGTGAGGCCTTCGTACGTAGGGCCTACCAGGAAAAAAAATCATATCGATACATATGGTAAATGAACCACGCGTCCACGCTGAAACATCATATATCCCAGGCACAGTTGTTACACAACACTCTGAGGGCGGGGGGCGGGGAGAGGGTCCGGGCGCACCCCCGATCCGCGCTGCGCCCAGCGGGATAATCCCGTGCGAGTGTCAAGGATGGACTCCGTGGATTATTTATTATGTAGAATCGCCTGGAAGTGGAGTGGGTCAGCCGGTCGTCCGTCAATCTGTCTGATGTTGACGGTCAATCAGTCGTCGTTATGTACGGTGCATGGCCCAGAGTCCGAGTGCACGATCAATGGTTTTATCCAAAATGTGGCGCCACATACGTTTACCTGCTGATAGTAGATACAAGTTACGCCGCTCAACCTTTACATCGATTGGATGACAACATACCGTCTGCACTCCGAGACGACCATGCAGCAGCAAGCAGTACGACGAGAAATTCTAGTTCTTGGAGTATTCGGTACCAATTGCAACAGGATGGAGGGATAAACACTCTATCTACTGACACACTACTGCACACACTGCAGTGCAAACGTCACCACCACCAGCAGAGTTCCATACGGATGGTTGGAAATTGAAAGCATTACAGGGACGTGTCACCACACTTCACACACGGAGAGGCCGGGGGCGGGTCGAGGCACACCCACGACCCGCACCCCGCCCAGTCGACATCCCTCCGGTGTGCGAGTCAATGCTGGACTCACTCCGTGGATTGCAGATTGGATGGAATCGCTAGGAAGCGGAAGTGGGTCAGACAAACTCGTGGAACGGCCACGGGGACCGCGGTGCAGAGCAAATCCTCTGAAATCTATTGTATCGAGAGACATCAAGGACATGTATTGCTACTACTGTAACCCATTGCTCTTTATCTAAGCGGTTTCAAAACGCCTGCTCGCGCCTACTGGACAAAAGACACCTCAGAGGTCGGACGTTGTCTTACCAACGCCTCTACAGTAGTTTCGATTGGTTTATCTGTAGTACGTAAGAATAGGTTTTGCAGCGGGATGGTCTCCGCCATTGTATGATCAAGGTTCATGCGACACGGCTACGAGCCGGTTCAAGCATAACGCCTCAAATCTCGTCATCATCCCTTTTCCACAACGTGTTTTCCACGTAGAGCCTTACTTTTGACACACGTGTTCCATGCGCCCCTGCCAGCCCGTTACCGAATGTTTTGTTTTATGTTTTCCGGGAAATGTTTATGTTTATATCATCGTTTCGGATATTGTTCTCCCTCTTTCGCTAAACTATTTAATTATCCCCCCGAACAACCTACCTTACAACTATATAAGCATTTTATTGTATTGTATTGTACCCTGGTATTGTATTGTAGATTTGTTGTTCGGTTTCAAGAGATCCAAAACGTCCGACGGAAAAAGCAATACCGAAAAGAACCCATTAGTCGACCGTTTATCAGGGGGGGGGGGTGTTAAAGACGACGTGGTGTGCAAATAACCAGGGTCAACTAAATAAACGGCGTGGGTGTTTGGACTTTGGTGCGCTGAAAGTGCGAAACGTAAGGTGTTGCCTCGTAAGTTCTTGGTGTTAGTATGGTATCAATGTTTGGCGTAGCATTTTATTTGAATTACTGTGACAGTTCTTCGCTTGTGTGTGCGAAACGTGTAACAGACATTCATTTTAGTACCTGGAACCTGTTCGTTCTGAAACAAAACATCAAAAAGTGTTTTCCCCTACGGCAACGCCTTACCTTTATTCGCCTTTTAGAAGTCCTGTGGTTAGTCGGGGACAACGTTTTGACACAAACACCAGCCCTAGGTCATCAACAAAACAAATGGGTATATATATATATATATATATGGCCATGCCACCCTCTTCCGCCCTCCGTTTCGGCCAGTACGATACCCAATGCTTGGCACTGGAGTAGATATTGCCATCGGCCTTCGTGGCGGCCAACACTTTTAGAGTGACATGCTTGAAGCAGCCCGTAACGTTTTATTTTGGCAGGAAAACGATAGTTTTATTTTTCTTGAACACAGCACGGTGGGTTATATGTGTGAATTATCAAGCTGGGCACGGTGTCCTCATGACCAGACATCGTCCGAGGGTTTCTCCGCCTCTGCTACATAGAGGCCCAAGGCCGCGTGGGTCGATGCCGATGCTTCACGTAACGACAAACAGGGAAAGGCCGAAACACTGGCAACTAGCCTGTTTGAAAACGACCTGAGATCACGGATGTCGTACCCGCGAACCACAACAAACAGCGTCCGAACGCTGTGCAGTTGATCACGGATAGGATGCGGTCTGTGGCAGGAGGTCTACGCTTAAATTTCGCTTTGTTAACAGTCACAATCATGCAGTCCAACACCAGGACTGGTGTGTAGCGGCTGGGCCTGTCGGCTCGCGCCAGAAATCCGAAATCAGTGCCTAGAATGTTTGTTGATGCCCAAGCTCCGTTCGAGAGGTATGCAGCTCCTACCTAAAAATCACCAGACAAGGACACTTATCGGCTGGTGTCAGGGTGAACGATACCAAACAGTGCCACGGGTTGGTCACACCTGGAACACGTAGAGTGTGTGCCGATGCCAGTGACCTCCCTACTGACATGTGGTATTACATCTGCATCTGCAAAGCTGTGTGTGTTCCTCCAATCAAACATATTGTGTTGGAAGCCCGCAATTTGATATTCAACTTGAAATTGGAGGAGCTCCCTAATCACGAGACACACTTCGGCACCTACAACACTTCTCTGTTGCACCCCGCGCTTATACACATTAGAATCATACGCGTACTGTCAGCCACTCGTTTTTGGTTCCGGGGGTCAAGAAACGCACAATTGCGTACATGTGCCTTCGTCTCGACGCTACCCACACAACTTTGCTGCACTTGTTCGCGTTGGGCATGCCGGAGCTGTTCACACAATGTAGTTGCCTCCCTGGAGAGGTGGAGCGCGGCAGTCACCTTGCTATGTGCTGAGGGTCATGCGTCGAGGACATCACCAAAACAATGGACGATGCCATAAGAAGGTGACAATCGATGTCGAAAACGAGTCTGTTCACAGCGTATTGCATTCTCGGAGTATTCACATTGCGTTTGCTGTGGTAAACTGTGCTATAACTGTGTTGATTTCTGCCGTGTGCTTGATCAAGAAAAAGGCAAATATTGTTTGATCGGAGGTGTTGCGTCTTTGGAACGCGCGTAACCGGCACCTGTGTAATCCTGCCTCCCTCTGTTGTCCCGCCCTCTCTTATTCGATGCGTCCTAAAGTACTCTCCTCGACCCAAGAGGCTATGCCGCGGTCAGGTACAATTTCGAGGTTGTCGTACAGGTTTAGACTTGAAGACTAACAATAAAGTAAGGATCCGTGCAGAGAGGTGGGAGCGGAGACCGGTCGTCGACGCGTGGGAGTTCTTGTCGTGTTTTATCCGTCCCCCGCAATCAATATTGTTTGCAGCCGAAAGCGGGGGCGGGTGCTTTGATGACGGAGAAAAACTTATGTTGCACTAAAACTGTAACGAGAGGAGAAACTACATACTGTACGAGTGGAAGAGTCGGAAACTTAGTGTGAAGGACAAGGAGAAAACAGAGCGAGACCGGAGGTTCGAGGTCACACGACGCAGCACCGAATGAGGTTGACAATGCCCCTCTCGGCAACTTTGTGGGCAATTGAAGCTTACCTTACTCGCGATTGTCTCGTTGGTTGGGATTGCGGCGGTCTCTGCTTGAAACAATCTCGCGCAATAATGGGATACCTTGTTGGCCTTTTGTCGCCGACAGGAGATGGCAGATTCGTGTTCTGTTTTTACGGCTGAGTGTGACCTCGTGCCTGCCCCGTAGGAAGCCAAGAGGGGTAGGTAATGTTTCAGCATTTGCCCCTCGTACTGACTGTTTCGACCGACAAATTACTACCAGGCATGTAACAGATGATTTTACAAATTGACAATTCCCTTTCCGTTGCTACATAATGACACTTGAAAGTGTTATGTGTTGGTCTACATCCCTCACAGTAAATTACCTACTGTACAATACATATGGATATATGTATGTATGTATGTATGTATGTATGTATGTATGTATGTATGTATGTATGTATGTATGTATGTATGTATGTATGTATGTATGTATGTATGTATGTATGTATGTATGTATGTATGTATGTATGTATGTATGTATGTATGTATGTATGTATGTATGTATGTATGTATGTATGTATGTATGTATGTATGTATGTATGTATGTATGTATGTATGTATGTATGTATGTATGTATGTATGTATGTATGTATGTATGTATGTATGTATGTATGTATGTATGTATGTATGTATGTATGTATGTATGTATGTATGTATGTATGTATGTATGTATGTATGTATGTATGTATGTATGTATGTATGTATGTATGTATGTATGTATGTATGTATGTATGTATGTATGTATGTATGTATGTATGTATGTATGTATGTATGTATGTATGTATGTATGTATGTATGTATGTATGTATGTATGTATGTATGTATGTATGTATGTATGTATGTATGTATGTATGTATGTATGTATGTATGTATGTATGTATGTATGTATGTATGTATGTATGTATGTATGTATGTATGTATGTATGTATGTATGTATGTATGTATGTATGTATGTATGTATGTATGTATGTATGTATGTATGTATGTATGTATGTATGTATGTATGTATGTATGTATGTATGTATGTATGTATGTATGTATGTATGTATGTATGTATGTATGTATGTATGTATGTATGTATGTATGTATGTATGTATGTATGTATGTATGTATGTATGTATGTATGTATGTATGTATGTATGTATGTATGTATGTATGTATGTATGTATGTATGTATGTATGTATGTATGTATGTATGTATGTATGTATGTATGTATGTATGTATGTATGTATGTATGTATGTATGTATNGGGCTGTCACGACAATTAGTCTAAATCCGCAAACCCCTTGTATTTCAACAATTTATATACGTCTACTTCCATCGTTGTTTTTCAATCCCCTCCCCAAACTTCCTTATTATGCAGTCCAATTTCAGGGCCTAGAAAACGTTCTGTCGGCTATCAAACCATCAAATACATATTTGATCTGACCATTAAAATTGGGCTGGTCAGCCAGCACTTACTTGAAGAGTGTGTCTCCCACTCGCCGATTCGACAAATCACACGCCATTTTTATTTTGGCTCAAAATTTGGTCGAGTGGCTTCTCCTCTTGTACGTTGTTTCGGGTGAGGCCTTCGTACGTAGGGCCTACCAGGAAAAAAAATCATATCGATACATATGGTAAATGAACCACGCGTCCACGCTGAAACATCATATATCCCAGGCACAGTTGTTACACAACACTCTGAGGGCGGGGGGCGGGGAGAGGGTCCGGGCGCACCCCCGATCCGCGCTGCGCCCAGCGGGATAATCCCGTGCGAGTGTCAAGGATGGACTCCGTGGATTATTTATTATGTAGAATCGCCTGGAAGTGGAGTGGGTCAGCCGGTCGTCCGTCAATCTGTCTGATGTTGACGGTCAATCAGTCGTCGTTATGTACGGTGCATGGCCCAGAGTCCGAGTGCACGATCAATGGTTTTATCCAAAATGTGGCGCCACATACGTTTACCTGCTGATAGTAGATACAAGTTACGCCGCTCAACCTTTACATCGATTGGATGACAACATACCGTCTGCACTCCGAGACGACCATGCAGCAGCAAGCAGTACGACGAGAAATTCTAGTTCTTGGAGTATTCGGTACCAATTGCAACAGGATGGAGGGATAAACACTCTATCTACTGACACACTACTGCACACACTGCAGTGCAAACGTCACCACCACCAGCAGAGTTCCATACGGATGGTTGGAAATTGAAAGCATTACAGGGACGTGTCACCACACTTCACACACGGAGAGGCCGGGGGCGGGTCGAGGCACACCCACGACCCGCACCCCGCCCAGTCGACATCCCTCCGGTGTGCGAGTCAATGCTGGACTCACTCCGTGGATTGCAGATTGGATGGAATCGCTAGGAAGCGGAAGTGGGTCAGACAAACTCGTGGAACGGCCACGGGGACCGCGGTGCAGAGCAAATCCTCTGAAATCTATTGTATCGAGAGACATCAAGGACATGTATTGCTACTACTGTAACCCATTGCTCTTTATCTAAGCGGTTTCAAAACGCCTGCTCGCGCCTACTGGACAAAAGACACCTCAGAGGTCGGACGTTGTCTTACCAACGCCTCTACAGTAGTTTCGATTGGTTTATCTGTAGTACGTAAGAATAGGTTTTGCAGCGGGATGGTCTCCGCCATTGTATGATCAAGGTTCATGCGACACGGCTACGAGCCGGTTCAAGCATAACGCCTCAAATCTCGTCATCATCCCTTTTCCACAACGTGTTTTCCACGTAGAGCCTTACTTTTGACACACGTGTTCCATGCGCCCCTGCCAGCCCGTTACCGAATGTTTTGTTTTATGTTTTCCGGGAAATGTTTATGTTTATATCATCGTTTCGGATATTGTTCTCCCTCTTTCGCTAAACTATTTAATTATCCCCCCGAACAACCTACCTTACAACTATATAAGCATTTTATTGTATTGTATTGTACCCTGGTATTGTATTGTAGATTTGTTGTTCGGTTTCAAGAGATCCAAAACGTCCGACGGAAAAAGCAATACCGAAAAGAACCCATTAGTCGACCGTTTATCAGGGGGGGGGGTGTTAAAGACGACGTGGTGTGCAAATAACCAGGGTCAACTAAATAAACGGCGTGGGTGTTTGGACTTTGGTGCGCTGAAAGTGCGAAACGTAAGGTGTTGCCTCGTAAGTTCTTGGTGTTAGTATGGTATCAATGTTTGGCGTAGCATTTTATTTGAATTACTGTGACAGTTCTTCGCTTGTGTGTGCGAAACGTGTAACAGACATTCATTTTAGTACCTGGAACCTGTTCGTTCTGAAACAAAACATCAAAAAGTGTTTTCCCCTACGGCAACGCCTTACCTTTATTCGCCTTTTAGAAGTCCTGTGGTTAGTCGGGGACAACGTTTTGACACAAACACCAGCCCTAGGTCATCAACAAAACAAATGGGTATATATATATATATATATATGGCCATGCCACCCTCTTCCGCCCTCCGTTTCGGCCAGTACGATACCCAATGCTTGGCACTGGAGTAGATATTGCCATCGGCCTTCGTGGCGGCCAACACTTTTAGAGTGACATGCTTGAAGCAGCCCGTAACGTTTTATTTTGGCAGGAAAACGATAGTTTTATTTTTCTTGAACACAGCACGGTGGGTTATATGTGTGAATTATCAAGCTGGGCACGGTGTCCTCATGACCAGACATCGTCCGAGGGTTTCTCCGCCTCTGCTACATAGAGGCCCAAGGCCGCGTGGGTCGATGCCGATGCTTCACGTAACGACAAACAGGGAAAGGCCGAAACACTGGCAACTAGCCTGTTTGAAAACGACCTGAGATCACGGATGTCGTACCCGCGAACCACAACAAACAGCGTCCGAACGCTGTGCAGTTGATCACGGATAGGATGCGGTCTGTGGCAGGAGGTCTACGCTTAAATTTCGCTTTGTTAACAGTCACAATCATGCAGTCCAACACCAGGACTGGTGTGTAGCGGCTGGGCCTGTCGGCTCGCGCCAGAAATCCGAAATCAGTGCCTAGAATGTTTGTTGATGCCCAAGCTCCGTTCGAGAGGTATGCAGCTCCTACCTAAAAATCACCAGACAAGGACACTTATCGGCTGGTGTCAGGGTGAACGATACCAAACAGTGCCACGGGTTGGTCACACCTGGAACACGTAGAGTGTGTGCCGATGCCAGTGACCTCCCTACTGACATGTGGTATTACATCTGCATCTGCAAAGCTGTGTGTGTTCCTCCAATCAAACATATTGTGTTGGAAGCCCGCAATTTGATATTCAACTTGAAATTGGAGGAGCTCCCTAATCACGAGACACACTTCGGCACCTACAACACTTCTCTGTTGCACCCCGCGCTTATACACATTAGAATCATACGCGTACTGTCAGCCACTCGTTTTTGGTTCCGGGGGTCAAGAAACGCACAATTGCGTACATGTGCCTTCGTCTCGACGCTACCCACACAACTTTGCTGCACTTGTTCGCGTTGGGCATGCCGGAGCTGTTCACACAATGTAGTTGCCTCCCTGGAGAGGTGGAGCGCGGCAGTCACCTTGCTATGTGCTGAGGGTCATGCGTCGAGGACATCACCAAAACAATGGACGATGCCATAAGAAGGTGACAATCGATGTCGAAAACGAGTCTGTTCACAGCGTATTGCATTCTCGGAGTATTCACATTGCGTTTGCTGTGGTAAACTGTGCTATAACTGTGTTGATTTCTGCCGTGTGCTTGATCAAGAAAAAGGCAAATATTGTTTGATCGGAGGTGTTGCGTCTTTGGAACGCGCGTAACCGGCACCTGTGTAATCCTGCCTCCCTCTGTTGTCCCGCCCTCTCTTATTCGATGCGTCCTAAAGTACTCTCCTCGACCCAAGAGGCTATGCCGCGGTCAGGTACAATTTCGAGGTTGTCGTACAGGTTTAGACTTGAAGACTAACAATAAAGTAAGGATCCGTGCAGAGAGGTGGGAGCGGAGACCGGTCGTCGACGCGTGGGAGTTCTTGTCGTGTTTTATCCGTCCCCCGCAATCAATATTGTTTGCAGCCGAAAGCGGGGGCGGGTGCTTTGATGACGGAGAAAAACTTATGTTGCACTAAAACTGTAACGAGAGGAGAAACTACATACTGTACGAGTGGAAGAGTCGGAAACTTAGTGTGAAGGACAAGGAGAAAACAGAGCGAGACCGGAGGTTCGAGGTCACACGACGCAGCACCGAATGAGGTTGACAATGCCCCTCTCGGCAACTTTGTGGGCAATTGAAGCTTACCTTACTCGCGATTGTCTCGTTGGTTGGGATTGCGGCGGTCTCTGCTTGAAACAATCTCGCGCAATAATGGGATACCTTGTTGGCCTTTTGTCGCCGACAGGAGATGGCAGATTCGTGTTCTGTTTTTACGGCTGAGTGTGACCTCGTGCCTGCCCCGTAGGAAGCCAAGAGGGGTAGGTAATGTTTCAGCATTTGCCCCTCGTACTGACTGTTTCGACCGACAAATTACTACCAGGCATGTAACAGATGATTTTACAAATTGACAATTCCCTTTCCGTTGCTACATAATGACACTTGAAAGTGTTATGTGTTGGTCTACATCCCTCACAGTAAATTACCTACTGTACAATACATATGGATATATGTATGTATGTATGTATGTATGTATGTATGTATGTATGTATGTATGTATGTATGTATGTATGTATGTATGTATGTATGTATGTATGTATGTGTATACTTCCTATTTTCTCCTTTCCATCCGACAATGTATAGCATGAGCTATATTGATGATGGGTATTGATTCCAGGAAAAAATAACGAAAATCACCCTGGACAGGCTAGTGGGTGTAACAGAGGATAACATAAATGTGATTGTTGGTGTGATCAACAGCTGTCACACACATCTTAATTTGGCATGTGATACCACAAATTTCGACAGCAGTTATTTCGGGCAAGCTGTATAGATAGTAATAGAGGCGCTAATTATACAGCGCGCTATAAATCTAGGTAGTTGCGCCAAACATGTGTATATCTGGTCCTATACTTACTATGAGAACACGCCATGCAGGCAACGTGGAAGTAGATTCTCTCTTATTCGTGAAAAAAATATAGATCCTTATTGTCGATATCATTATCCCACGAAAAGAGGATCCTACCATACCATCAGCATACTATTGTCTTTCTAGGATCATCGGCTGTCCATTGTGTCTAGGCAACAATGTGCATCTTAGCGTGAGTTTCATTCCCCGTGGCAGCTTCTCGTTCAGTATACGGACTGTGTTACAACTACTCGCTCTGAACACTTTAGGCCGGATACATGCAGCAAGCAAGGAAGTGTGGCAGTACGAGTACGAGTCGTCTCTGGCTGTAATGGGGTGGGGTGTTGACAGCACTCCCGACATCAACGCTGTAGCCAGTACTGTAGCATGCAGTAGTCCAACGGTTTAGGTAACCGTTTTTTTTTTTCTCCCTCCCCCCCCCCCCCCCCCGCTCCCCAGATTGCAGCGCGTGTAGTCGTATCACGCGCTCGGTGGACAGCAGTTGCATATCCTATGTATCACACTTCGTCGAACGTGGCGTGCTTGGGTCTCGCTGTATGTAGTAGGTGACGGGGCTGGCTGACATCCTGGTGCCCCGAATGCGTTTGATTGGTTGTGTGCTCCTTTGTACGCTGACGTAGCTGTGAGCTCCTTAGCTGTAAGTACGGGGTATGCTTCTGTCGACGTGGTTTTGTCAGTTCAACAGCAAGGAAGGGTAGGTTATACGCTCGGGCCACGACAGAAATGTAAATTTGGACGAGGCATAACAGGGGTAGTGACCACAACAAAACGTTGTTACTCTTTACTTTACGCTACTTTTAGCTACTGTACAATACATGCAAATATGATTCATGTCGTGTTGGACTACCAGTTATACGTTTACGTCGTGAAATGCATTACCTACCTGGTGCATCCACCAGGTATGTACGGAATCCTGGCTTTTAGGTTGTAGCCCTCTGCACAAACAATGTTCCGGGTATGGCATACATATATGTATGTTTTGTTGTGCACATTTTTCTGCACAAGCGAACACAAAAGCCACAAAATTGTACGGATATTTTTTGTGTTCGATAAATAAGAAGTGCAGTAAATAGTTGTGAGTACAAATATGTATGGGTCTTAGTAAGGTTATACAAAGCCCTATACAAACAAATTGCTGGTATTCAACAATCAATTCAACAAATAACCATGTCCCTGTGATGGTTGATGCCAAACATAACGTCTAGATGTGGTGTCTCGATAGAAGTGTTCGGCCGTGGCGGAGCCATTGGGCGGGTGTCGAGGTTTCGGCTCCGATTCGCGGCCAGAGAACACTTCTCGATGAACAAGCGGCGTGTTTTTCTGGGCCTTCTCCCCCAGGGCGTAATACAAGGGGAAGCACATTGCGGACACCTATGTTTAGTGTTGTGCGGAGACATTGCGATGACAACGTGCAACCATTGACGCTTTTATGGGCGCAGACACGTTTTGCTACCTGCGTGAAACACATACCGGCAGTATGTGAGGCACATCCATTTTTCTCGGGGCATTCAAAAGATGTCTACGTGGAAGCAGTGTAGCGATGACAGTTTTCCCCCAGATAGGGAGTACTACTGCTGTAGTAGTAGGTAGACACTTACAAAACGATGAACAACCTATAAAATCCCTGCCACGGCGGTAGAGGGGCCCACTATGTTCTGACTGCCGTGGCCTTCGACTGAAATCGTGAATAGCCCAACATACTTGCCGCCTCAGTACCATTAATGTTTAGAACTAACTTGTGATCAGGGTGCTCAACAAGCAGACAAAACGACACCACACTCCTGACAAGGTCAAACTGTAAAAACCAACCAGTTCTGTAGCATTTTGTTCATATGTTAAGCTTTCGCTTGTTTTAGTATACCCCCCCCTAACTGGGTCTCGCAAACGGGTAGTGGGTAGTGGGGGGCCGGAAACTCATTTTGATGTGGACTGCAGTACCCCTGGCCAGGTAGTCAATTCGATTATTTGCGTGTTGCGCGTGCCGGGTTTCCCCAATAAATTGATTTTGGATGGTGGCTACGTAGAGCGCTCCACATGTGAGTAGCCGTGGCACGTCTGCGTGGCGTGTTGGAAGGCGATGTAGAAGCCCTCTGGCGCTGACTTTCCCTCCATCGCCCAATTGTTTTGCAGCGTCCTTCGGTGGGGACCAGGCAGAAACGTTGCACTAATGCTAAGTGCAGGCTGGGTACCGCAGAGGACACCTAAAACGCAACAGGCTACAGGGGTCCGCATGTGACTTTTCCCAAAATGTATGAAAAGTTGAAAAAAAAAAAAATCGTAGAATCACAAATGAAAACGAACGGCCCAGAATGAAGATACGTTTCAAAACCAAAGGTATTTTGCCCCACTGATTCGTATGACGAAACAGAAGGCATGCTCGGCAACACAACGAACTGGAGCTCCCTTCTACCCGATGCCGGTGTAATTTGAGCTCTTGTGGCCGGCACAATGCTCTCGGATCTGCCGGCAAGGCTTGTGTCTCCGAGCTGCTGCAAATCTGCAAATCGCTCGTCCCGAGTACGCCCTCTAACAAAATTAACGGGGCTCGAGCCAGCATCTTAGCCCAACGAAACCAAGGTTGACATGCACGCCACAACCCACAGGGTCAATGTATCGTCGGCCGTTTCAAATTTCGTTGCTTGCATCGCTCGCGAGGTCAATCTGCTCGTACTCGTTCGTATCAGAAGTGAGTGGAGTCGCCGCGCGTCGGTTTTCGTCTACATCATCCTCGTAGATTTAGAGGCTGAAACCACGCTGATAGAGGCTTGTTTTTGGCTGCGACGACTTTGAGGTCGTCTCCCGAGGTCAGAGGGGCCACTTGAGAGGCTGAAGCTGGTCATGGGGTGCCTTGGCGAGGGAGAACGAGCTGCTGTTCGAAGTTGGTCCTTGATTTCCTCTGTTGAGGCTTTCGGGATACATGTCTCTCTTGGCGAACCTGGACGGAGGGCAGCCCTACCTCTGAAGGGCGAGACCATTCGCGTCGCCGCTTGCTCTCCCCCAACCCTCTAGTAGTGGACAACAGCCACACCAAATGCCCCTTGCGCCGGTCGAGCACGAGTTGCACCTACAAGCAGCAGAATCTTCGTAAGTTTCCTCGATCAGCAAAATGATATTATTGTAGATATTTTGGTTCGAGTACTCGTAATTTGCGCAATTCTTACAGCAGCAGTACCTGCACCGAACGAGTACGAGCAGATGGACCTCGCGAGCGATGCAAGCAACGAAATTTGAAACGGCCGACTTACAATGACCCTGTGGGTTGTGGCTTGCATGTCAACCTTGGTTTCGTTGGGCTAAGATGCTGGCTCGAGTCCCATTAATTTTGTTAGAGGGCGTACTCGGGACGAGCGATTTGCAGATTTGCAGCAGCTCGGAGACACAAGCCTTGCCGGCAGATCCGAGAGCATTGTGCCGGCCACAAGAGCTCAAATTACACCGACATCGGGTAGAAGAGAGCTCCAGTTCGTTGTGTTGCCGAGCATGCCTTCTGTTTCGTCATACGAATCGGTGGGGCAAAATACCTTTGGTTTTGAAACGTATCTTCATTCTGGGCTGTACGTTTTCATTTGTGATTCAACGATTTTTTTTTTTTTTTTTAACTTTTCATAAAGTTTGGGAAAAGTCACATGCGGACCCCTGTAGTATTAAAGCCAGGCTAATATTTGAGATTGTGTTAGTATCGCAATCGAATGAGTAACATTCGCGTTGCTAGTCTCCGGTCTTAAAAATTGTGTTAGTATCGCAATCGAATGAGTAACATTCGCGTTGCTAGTCTCCGGTCTTCCCCTTAACTAAAAAAAAAGGTGTTGAGAAAGGGCCGCATTATTATCGACCAAGTAGTAAGTGTTGTCCAATATGTTACCGGTAGTATCGCAATCGATTGAGTATAATCCGCGTTGCTTGTCTCCAGTCTCAATCTATCGTAAGAGAAGATTGTTGTTAATCAGAGTGTTGGAGGTGCTGATCGCGGTTCAAGCGGGAGCTGTATGATATGGAGGATGTCCCGTTTACTCTAAATGTGCGCATGCTAAAGGCCGCGAGGTGATGGAGACACTGCTGTACAGGTGTGTGACGTGGACCCTTGTCCAGGAGCACTTTGCTGAGCTCCGAACGGCACACCACAACTTCCTCATACGTACGGACCATTAGTTTCCATCGCCGACAACGCATCGACCATCTTATCATGTCGTCCGCCAAGGCTCTCAAGATAGCACAATGCGTGAGCGTTGAGATGACCATCCGCAAACGACGCCTCCTCTTTGCGGTGTTCGTCAGCTCCAAGCAAGATA
>MEHQ01004285.1:306605-342726 GCA_008828725.1 Saccharina japonica
AGCGTCCAATCCTTCCCCGACGAACCACCGCCAAAACTCGAGGTCCGCGTGGAACTCGGGTCCCAGGGCGAGACGTCACCCTGGATTGGCCATACGACCAGCAAAGTCAGCTCCGGCGGCGATACGCGGCATACCGACCGAAGCCAACAAGCGGTTCACAAAGAACCCCCCCAGACGCACAGCAAATGAAACATGCATGAGAAAACCCACCAGCTGCGACACCTGCTTCGCGGAAGCAGATGTACGAGACTGGGGCCACTCCGCAAGTACGGTGCGCAACTTGAGATGCTTATGGGACGTCAACGTGACCGTAAGCGCCTCAGTGTCAATAATCCAACCCAACACCTCTAGCTGTGTGTCCCAGTTGGTTATTGTTTTTGCTGACAAGAGGGGTGGATCGGAGACACCACGTTCGCCCAACAAGCGAAAATGGTCCGACGCCAGCGACTGTACAGCGCGCAAACAACGGCGGCCGTCCGGCCACCATTGCACCTCGACGAGAATGCCATCGTCTACGTAGTACCTGACAAAAAAATTGCTCCCCGTGGTACCCCCTGAACCAGGGACGGATCAACAGTCACCCGGGATAGCCACGACACGAACCCCACGCGGCGGGGAGAGTTCGACGTGCGCCACGGCGGCAGCTCCTTTTTGGGACACGTTTGCGCCCTGAAACGTAGAGTGGGTGTGAGCATGTTCTAGCGCAGATGCCATCAGCCCCCAAAACCCAGGGCTGTTACGCCAACCAAACTGCAATCGCAAATCCACGACAACATGATCACCGAACACGTATCCGAAAGTCGGCGCGCCTGCCGGGTCAATCGGAACTTGCCGGAAAGCATCTTTGACGTCCACACGGCACAAGAGAATTCGAGCGCTGCTACCGTGTTTCCGTCGCAAAAACAGCACCCGTAACAAAACCTCACGGAGCACGTGACCGAGCTCGCACGGTGGTGCAGAATCAAATTCGGTGTCACCGTTAACGCTGGTTCGGTCGCCCGCCCGAGCAAACGTAAGATCGTGGATAATCCTATATTTGGGCTCGAGAACAACGCTCATCGGTGAAAGGCGAAGACCCGTAATCTCGGTGGCGAATCGCAAATCAAAAACCAGAGCCCGCCCGTGCATAACGTCCGCGCAAATCTTTTGGTGAATATCAGAAGCATGCGTCGCTACGTCGGAGGGGTTACCATATGCTAATTCTGTGAGCAAATCACGCCCTTGCGCAACACCCACCGGCGCGCCCGGCGCCAACCCGCGAAGCAATAGAGAAATAGAGGGAAATTGCTTGATATCACCAAACCAGTGCTGTACGGGGTCAACGTGAATATGCGGAGAAAACGACGAAGAGTCGATCGTGGACATGAACAGGGCAACCCTGCCCTGGCATTGACGCAGGAGGGATGAGCGTATTGAAGCAACACGATCGAGGCTCGCTGAACCCCGCGCGGACACTGCCTGCACCACAACCTCCCGCGCGGCGAGCCACTCAGCTACCGTATTGAGTCGCAAATCACCCGAACGCACATCATCGACCGCACTTCTCACGCACACCGTGTCAACAGGCAAACAATTCGCAAGCACACCAACCCCCGTACCTTTCTCCCCGAAGGCGATCGAACCCGGAGCCACAGCAATGCGATCACGCCCAACGCCGCCATCGCCAACCAGAGCTCCTAACGCGCGCCCACGCAACCCCCCAGCTCCACCGCGGGCGACCGGTCGATCCCCCGCCCCACCGCTGGCGTCCGGCGTCGTAGCCGCTCCACCAACGGCCAGCGCGGCCGCCGCTCCAACGGCCTACACAGCTGCCGCCCCCCCCGGTGTTGGCCCAACCGATAGGAAGGGCCCGTGTCCTCATCCTGAACCAGTGCCGCCCCCACTTCCGGCCCCGCCGCGACCACCGTCCTGGCGCAGAACCATGGCCCGCGACCCACCAGCCTGCGCCGCGGAACTGCCCCGCGACCCCCCAGCCGGCGCCGCCGAGCTACCCCCGTCGCGGAGAGCGACAGGAGAGGTGGAGTCGACCGAGGGAGAAGCGTGCACGAACTTGCAGTTGGAAAAATGGCATTTTCCCGTAAGGTTCAGCCGGCACACGGCGGAGCTCTTCTTCCTTGCGGTACCCGTCCTGGCCGGGGCGGGGCTGGGGCTGTGGTTCCGCTTGGATGCCCCGTCCCGGCTGTCTCGCGGGGCCGGTATAAATTTAGATACCTTGCAAAACATCGTGCACATACATGGAGTATGGAGAATTTGCAGCGTGTTTGACTTTTGCAACGTGTGTGTACACATGCTGCCAACACTGTCGAGGTACTAAACAATTACAGTATTTTTGCTCTTACAAGCCGGGCAAGGTGACCGCCCTGGTAAGCTGAAAAGTGTTTGAATGCCCTGCTGTACGGTATATTGAGGTGTATCAATGACGCTGACAGGGTGCTGGACCCCCGACACTGGCAGAATGTCTCCAAATGAAAGTTCGGACGCCCTGCCGTCCTTCAAAGGTGTCATACGCTGTTCAAAGCTATGTTTTTTTTTCGTTTTTGGGAGGGTATCAGACACTCTGTCGGCAGTGCGGTGTTTGAGAAACGATATGACGATGTATACCACATTTGAGATGTTACATCCTGTATATTATTGAATAAAATCGGCACATTCTACACTTTGCCAGATAAAGGCAGGGTGTCACACGCTGCACACTGTTCTTTATATTTTTCGGAACATTGAACGCCCTGTCGGAATTTTGACACGGTGACAACCCCTGTACAGCATCCGACACCCTGCCAGAAACCTAACAGGGTGTCAAACCCTGTACAGGGTGACCACACCCTGTCAGATTTTTGGCAGGGTGTCTCACCTTGTACAATGTTATTTCCTGTCAAAAACACTGGCAGGGGGTCAGGCATTAAATGCTGGCAGGGTGTCCGCGTCAAACCCTGTACAGCATCCGACACCCTGCCAGAAACCTAACAGGGTGTCAAACCCTGTACAGGGTGACCACACCCTGTGAGAGTTTTGGCAGGGTGTCTCACCTTGTACAATGTTATTTCCCGCCAAAAACACTGGCAGGGTGTCAGGCGTCAAATGCTGGCAGGGTGTCTACGTAAAACACTGTACAGCATCCGACACCCTGCCAGAAACCTAACAGTGTGTCAAACCCTGTACAGCATTGGGACACCCTGTGAGACGTTCGGCAGGGTGTCTCACCTTGTAAAATGTTATTTCCCGCCAAAACCACTGGCAGGGTGTCAGGGTCAAATGCTGGCAGGGTGTCTACGTCAAATGCTGGCAGGGTACCCAAGATGGCCACGTGTGTACTCGTACGTACGAGTAGCGCTTGGAGTCTAACGAGAAACCAGGCCATGGCTTGATTTCTCGTTTGACGATCATTTTTTGAGTTGTTTTTCTATCCCATCTATCGTCTTCGCACTTCCGTCTTTCTCCCTCCCTGCCTAGTCGTAACTCAGATCTGGGGTCACAAAGTAGGCTCCTCTCCTTTCTCCCCCACTACGGTTCTTGCCTGGGGTTTTATAGCGCAGAGGATTCTACAGTCTTCCCAACGCTCGTCGATTTTCATCGCATTTTTCTAACTTACGCTTTCGCGCTTTGCGCTATTAACGGTCAAGATATTATTTTTGCGACAAAAGGTCCCTACGAGCATGCACTCGGGGGGGCTCGAACTCGCGACGCTAAGAGCATTCGTTGTTACCTGCTAGCCTACCTGGCCGACCGTATGGGTACTCGTCAGCTCGTCAGTGGTGTGAACCGACAACCGAACATCGTTTGTTGTCGGATATACGATATACACTAACTTCAGTGTAACGACTCCCGAATTCATATTTCCTGTTAATCCCAGCCTCCTTGTTTTGCCGCTTGTTTTTTTTAATAGTCACCGGGTATCTCATGTACTGCATACCCGATACGTAAACATGAAAAAAAAAAAAAGTTTAATCTCTCAAACAGGCAATTTCATCGTGCGTATGACCTTGGTATACGTAGGGAGTTGAAAAAAGAAAGCAGCGTGGGGCGTGGGGGGGAAGCCAATTTTATGGTTATTTTGGTGTGGGATCCCTGGATAATTTTGTGTTCGATTTTAATTCTGATCTATATTAATAGACCATCGTGTATGTTACTGTCAGGTCCCCTGGGCCAACATACCACACCTATATGTGGAAACCCCTTGGTTAGACGTCACCAACTCCAAGGCGTCCGTCCCCTCAAAAGGGGCTCCCGTACCCCACAGGGCTAACACCCCGAAGGGCTTTTGTCCTTGTCTCTTTATCCGCTTAGGGCGTAGTGTCCCCTACCATACCGCGGACCACCATATCGACGCATTGAGACGGCGGGCGGGTGAGCTTGAACACCCCCCGGCCACTCTCTTGGTCTGTCTCGTCCCCTTGTCCGAGCTACACCGCTTGTCCATCCTTTTGCTGTTTACACGAGTTGCTCTCGGCGCGTATCGCCGAAGGCCGTGGTGCTCGTAACACCCGCGCAGTATATAGAAGCTTAGGCCCTACTAAGATTGGCGTCGACGGTCTCGATTTATCGAACCTCCCTTGTCCCTGAGCTTTCACGATGGAAAACGACAACTCGAACGGAACGGAAGAATCGAAGGATGTGGAGCCTCCGAACAACAACAACAACAACAACGAGACTCCGGCTGCTCCGAGCAACAGCAACAACAACGAGACTTCCGCTGCTGCGAGCAACAGCAACAACAACGAGATCCCCGGCGCTGCCAACAACAGCGATATGGAGTTGGACACATCCCAATACGCCGACTCCGTGGCCGACTCCTGCATCGTCGACCTGTCATCCACGCCAGCTAAGCTGAGATTTATCGTGGATAAAAAGCTGGATGGGCTCATGGCAGGCGAGATCACGCAGCTGTCGTCGCAGACGAACTTACTCATGGAACGCCTGGTGAGCATTTCTGGTTCCTTGTCGGGTGCGAACTCTGTCACCCAAGCGTCGGGTTTGTCTTCTCTTTCCACCTCTCTGTCCTTCGCGCAAGTAGCCGCAAGCCCCAAAACCACAGAACTCACAGCTAGCGATGTACGTAGGCTGCCCCGTCTCGATGGTAGTTCCGATGTCGATGTCGCAGCTGTGCTGTCTCAATTTCGCTTGGTCGCTGGTTTCAAAGCGAAGACTGTCCATGCCAACGATGAACCCTACGCAGATTCACTTGCTTTAGAGTACCTGTCTCTGATTTGCGATGGCCCGGTTCTTGCTCAATATCAGCAACTGTCAGCCTGTGCCATCGACTGGCGTGTAGCTGGTGCTTCGAGTGAAGCCTCTACTAGCACTGTCGGGTCGTTCACACCCCCAAAGACGTGGGCCGAGCTGAGCTCGGCCCTCCTCGACCTACTCATGCCTTCCAACAGTGTTGAAGAATGTGCTCTGAAACTAGCTAGTTTCAAACAAGGCGCAACCGAGTCTGTCGGCGGGTATACTCTTCGGTTCCGCACGATCACTTAAAGGCTTGAGTCAGCTGTTGAGCGTCAGACCCACGGTCGTACACCGTGGGCCGCGTTCTCTGTCACCCTGTATCAACACGGTCTCATCCCGGCCATCCAGTGTCTCCAAATGTCCGACAAGACCGTCACTTCGCTCCGCGAAGCTATTGACCGTGCGCGTCGCCACGAAGCCGCTGGCCTTGCCTGCGGCACTGTCAGTGCCATGTCATTCACTCCCGTCCCCAACCGTGCTGCTGTCTCCCAGACCCAGTACGCGAACCACACGTCTGGCCGTCATAAGCTGGCACAACCTACAACCCGACAACCCTCCAACGCCGGCGGAGCCGGTGGATCGCGCAACAACCGTGCGGACACCTCCAGCGGAGCCTCCGGTGGTGGAGGCAACGGCAACAGCACCCCCGGACCGCGCGCCGAAAGGCCTAAGTGCGGATACCCCGGGTGCCGCAAGCCGCTCTGTCACACGACCGAGAGGTGCTACCAACGCCGCAGGGAAGAAAAAGAAAGCGAGAAAGCGGCGAAGCGTCCTCGCAACGGGAAGGGCAGAGCCAGGGGCAAGAGGCAAGACGAATCCAGCGACGAGGAGGACCCGTGAGGAGGCCCAGCTGATCTACCGTCTGGGTCAGTTGGGATTCCGGTTTCCCGACCAGGCGTGAAGAGGAAAAACCTTTCCACGTCAGTAGCTACAAGTACTCCCCCCCCCCCTGTCGTAGTACCTGGTGTCCCTGTTTCCGAGATTTGTAGAGCAGGAAATTGTATTTCGCGTGATGGTCTGTCTGAGTGTCCCGTACCGGTTTTAGATGTTGTCCGTACCGAGGCTTCACTAAAGCGAGTAAAATTTATGGACCGAGCCCCGTGTGCGTTGTCTCATGTTCCGAGTATCAGCACGGCACAGCGGCCTACCCGCTCCTGTTTGCGTTCGGGGACGAAGAGTGGTCCCCCGGTGGAAATTAAAAAAGACAAAGTGTGGTACAACTCTGCGTTGACACATAAAAAATATCATTTTTCTCTTTTTTTTTCGTCTCGACGAGTCCGTGTGAACGGCTCTGTCGAAGGCTATGCTGTGAATGTCACAGTGGATACAGCTACTGATGTATCAGTTGTCTCGCTCTCGGTACCCGTCCTGGCCGGGGCGGGGCTGGGGCTGTGGTTCCGCTTGGATGCCCCGTCCCGGCTGTCTCGCGGGGCCTGCATACCTTCCACAAGCTTTAGAACGTCGCCCCCGCTCGTGCAGAATGCGCGAGTACGAGATAACGCAGGCACAGGCGGTGCGTCGAACACGGCGTCATTCGCAGGAGGCACGGTCGCTGGACGAACTTGCTGGGCGAATCTCATGAGGTCGTTGACCCACAGGCGGAGGTCGTCGTTCACCATTTCGCTCATAACGGCCCTCGCCGCGGACCCGGAGAGCAAGATGATGTTGTTGAGTGTGTGGCGGCGCAGGTCGGCCGCAGCAGACGCGAACGATGCGTCGATGGGTGCAAGCCGGGAAACGCAAGCACGGTCACCGGCGACGGCATCCGAGATTCCAACGGTAAGCACCGACATAAGAGCCTGGCGCAAGAAGTCAAGACGGTCAGCGACCATGAGCAGATGGTCGACAGCCCCTTCCGCGCGAGGCCCATACGCGGCCACGTCAAAGTCACTGATCGCACGGAGCTGAGCGGCCACTACCGCCGTGACCTTGACGGCTTCGCCCACAAACGACTGAAGATCGGCTGCCGACTCGCCGATATTCGGGGGCAGGCGCCCCCTGAGCACCCAATGCTTCCTGGAAGGCATCTTCTTCCACAATGCGGTGTCATCTGTCAGCTGTGACTTTTGAACGTGACGCTCTCTCGCGTCCCCACCTTCTCGCGGGGCCGGTTCGTGGTCGCCGACGTTTTCCATCATTTGCTGGAGGAGGACCTCGACGTGAGCGGTCTTCGTCGCACCGCCAGCAACCGCGTCCCGAATGCCGCCCATGGATACCAGCACGTTATCCAGCACGGATTTCATGTTGTGTACCTCGCTGTCGATGCGGGAGAACTCGGATGCCACCTGATTTTGCCAATGCAAGATCTCAGCAGAAGTTGCGGCTTCCCCCGCGGCCGCCTGCGGCGGTGACGGAACAGCGGCAGCAGCAGTAGCAGCAGCAGCGGCAGCAGCAGCAGCCGTGGCCTGTCGAGCCTCGGCCTCGGCTGTTGCCTGTCGAGCCTCGGCCTCGGCTTGCACAGCATTTGCATCCTCCACACGGCGTGCGTCCACCTGGGCTTGCAGTGCAGCAACAGCAGCAAGCGCATTTTCTTCTGCCCGAGTTTGCGCAGCAGCCAAAGCCGCCTGGACGCCTTGCGCAGCAGCAACCCGAAAAACCTCAGCCTCCGGCGACTTGCTCTCGTCGGACATATTGGGAACTCAAAACTAGTCTGTATCACACCTTGGACCCGTAGCTCTGACTCTGCTGCACTGCACTATCACGTGCAGGTCACAACTACGAACTGGACCAGGTGTGTATCACGGGCTACTATTCATACTACCATGTATTTCTGCATTCATCTGATTGGCCAAACTTCTTACGTACGTACAAAACTCACATTCTCTCATTCTTCCGAGAATATTCTGCGTTTCGGACTCACATTTTATTTTTATATTTAATTAAGGAAAACACCTCAGATTTTTGCCCCAAAATTAGAAATAAGCCTCCGTTCTCTGGACCGGTCCCGAACGTCGTGTGGAATTGCATCTCATTTCTGAAAGGAGGCGTCCAGATTTAGAAAAATACGACGAATAGACCGCTTAATTCAAAATTTTGGCATATCTCTTTCTGAAAGGAGGCGTCCAGATTTAGAAAAATACGACGAATAGACCGCATAATTCCAAATTTTGGCGTATCTCTCAGAAATAAGAAACAGTGGTTGCTCTTGACCCGGAAAAGCCTGAATCACCCCAGCCACCTCGGCAGGGTAAGAAGCCTGCAGCCCCCACCCCAGAAGCCCTGGCCATTGTTCGAGCAACAACCGCAGTCACGAGAGGTAGCAAGGGCCAATGACCGCGTGGGCCTCCAGGCATCTGGCAATCTACGTGCCTGGGTGGTTCTTGATTTGACGGGAAACGAGTCGGCGAATGATGGTAGCGAGGATGAAGCCGCATGTGGCAGTATACCCCAGGGGCAGCATGCTAAGCAGGCGAAGCAAGCAGTGACAGGAGACCGCACACCCAGTGGCCTTCGCGCTCTGACGCTGGGGATTGGCGACCATAGGTGAGAGGAGTTTTCGCTGTTGCAGATGTGGTCTATATGTCACTCTTGCCGGCAGTGGGTGGCTCTGTTTGTCCTTTTTTGCTCTGCCCTACCGCTGCAATTCCTGCGTACGTGTCGCGATTCCAGTCAAGCAAGCAAAAGGCCAAAGAAATACAGCAGCAGTAGTTGTAGTACTCTGTTGATGTGACGCCGCGATTGCTGCTGCTGCTGCTGCTGCTGCCACCGCTGCCGCTCCTGCTCCTGCTCCTGCTTCCGCACCATCTGTTACCGCTCTGTTACCGCTCTGTTGCTGCTATTGCTGCGTCTGCTGTGGCTGCTGCTGCTGCTGCTGCTGCTGCTGCTGCTGTTGCCGCTGCTGTTGGCATCGTTCCATTGCTCTCTTGTCTAAGCCTATTTTTGCTCGTTTTCTGTTTCGGTTTTGCTCATCCCAGTAGTGGTATTGGAATGGCACGGACGGTGGTATGTCCGATATTGATTAGAGTATTTGTATTCATGATATCACATGCCAGGTATATGATACTCGTTCGTGCTACTACAGCAGTCGTGGTCCCGCAATAGTTCGGTGGGCCGCCAGAACATTAATATGTATATCTGCACTAAAGTGGGACCCCGAACGAACCTGGGATAGTGCTGTACCGCACTATCTACTGTAGGTGTCTGACATGCCGCACTATCCTGGGGTATATCGAACAGTGTAATATGACATCCCGCTGGTCCCCTACAGTGTTGCCCACAATCTAGCCGCCTCGATTGCATCCTTGTCTGCCCTACGGCACAGTATATCATGCCCACGATGGGGCTACGTCCAGCTGAGGGCTGATGTGCTGCTGCCTGCCGTTGTGCAGTTCTGCCGCCCTGTACAGAGTCGCTGTAATAAGTAACATGGAGCCGTGACGTTCCCACAATAAAAATAGTGCGGTGCCCGCACTATAAGAGGGATGTAATACCTCCATAGTGCGGCAAGTCCCGCAATAGTGCGCCAACAGCGCTTCCTACGTAGCGCAGTCGTGGTCCCTAAATAGTACAGCTTGTTTCTTTGTACCGGGGGGTGCAGGAGTGTTTCCCCTGTCACCGGCGTGCTGTATCATCTAATTTAAGAATGTTAGAAACTCTATCTCGACGATGCCGATGCAAAACGCTCATTTTTTGTTTGCAGGCCTAAACCATGAAGTTTGGAGCGTGACCGGCAGCAAGCTGCCCGCCACTGAGAAGAGGGGAAACTTGCACGCAGACCTAAACAAGGAGCCACCCTTCAGGGTGTTTGTCGAGAAGGAAGCCCCATAGAGGCGCATTTCGCCTCACTGGTCGACAGTTAAAGACCGACTAGCAGCGACGCCGTTCGGACTGTTAGTTATACTCGTGTGCAGCAGCATTGCATATGTGTGCAGCAGTATTGCTTTATGCAAGGATGTAGGGAGTTCCACATATTGGTAGGCACTTGCCAATTGGCGTTACAAACAGTAGTATCGAGAGGCGTATCATTTCATATCGTCGTGTCTGCACACCGACTCACTCCTCGATCTGCTTGATCTCGTCCTAATATATATCGACAAGGAGTCCCTCCAGCACCGACGTACCTTCTGAGAGAAGGCTTCCGGCTTATCTATCTGTCCATACCATGGACTAAGGAACCCGCTAGCGTGCGTGGTTGTCAACCGTTATCATCCGGTTGGATAGATCCTGGAGGATCGATCGTTCTCGGTAGGATAGTCCGAGACGAACGATAGGGTTGCTCATCAGATGGATGAGACCCAGGAGACAGCGCTAACGCGCAAGCTTCAGGAGCTGTCGAAGCTGGTCGAAGCGCAAATGCTCCAGCTAGCCGACCAGTCTAGAGCGATGGACACACAATCCGCACAAGTCGCGGAGCAGGCCGCGAAGCTGGCATCCCTGCAAGGGG
Organism: Saccharina japonica; assembly: GCA_008828725.1. Taxonomy (NCBI): domain Eukaryota; class Phaeophyceae; order Laminariales; family Laminariaceae; genus Saccharina; species Saccharina japonica. Next base: position 317,212 of record MEHQ01004285.1, read on the forward strand.
CAAGCGAGGTGGCCCGCCCCAGATCGCCAGTGGCAGATGACGTTCGACTATGAGGTTAATACTCCGTCTCGGCCAGTTGACAAAATGTGCCGAAGTTTCACGGCGAGGCACCGTAGTACCCGATGTGGCGAAAGAAGATCCTGGCACATCTTTCGATGTTCGGTTGCCGCGAGGCTGTCGCGCCGCGCACCCAACCAATCCTCGTCGGCAGCGATCGGGTCATGCCTGGCGAGCTTCGCCGATTACACTCGCCACGAGATATCGAGGATGCAACTCGAGCTTGGGCCATTTTTGTTGAAGGAGTTGTTTATGCTCCCCTGGCCAATAAAATATTGCAGGCAGGATCGCCAAGCGGCGGCTGGAAAGTCGTCGAGGATTGGTTTGAGCCAAGAGGTGCTGCTCAACAAGACTTATGGCTGGATAAATTCGACAACCTGCAAATGCAGAAGGGCGAAGACCCACTGGTGTGGATCGGTCGCGTCGATGATGTCGTGAACATGCTTGCGTGTCTCGATGTCCACAAGACCGAGGTTATGGTTCACCGTCGGATCATACGTCGCCTGACGAGCGAGTATGACACTGAATGTCGTGTTTTATTCAGGCGTCGTAACCTCCCCCGAAAGGAGCTAGAGGAAATCCTTCGGTACAGGTTTGCTGAAATCCAGGCGGCAAAGCCAGCGGGACACAAGAAAGCTTGGTTCGCCGGCACTCAGGGTCGCGGCGGTCAAGGTACCGGAGGACATGGTGGCAGCCGCCGGGGAAATCGCAGCAGCAAAGGTGGTCGCGGTGGTGGCCGTGGGGGCAGGGGCACCCAAGGTGCAACTGCATCTACGAGTCAGACGAAATGCTATCGTTGCGGTCAGCCTGGACACCGGCACCACGAGTGCAACGCGAAAGTAATTTTGAATCCCAGCGATGGTTATGGCCAGGGAAACACTGCTATGGTCGCACCGCCACCTCCGCCGCCGAGCTCTGCTGCACCGTCTACCTCTACGTCGACTATGATGCCGACGTACTCGTCTTCCGTCTCCGATGGACACCAGCACCCTCAGCAGTTCATGGCACGTTTAGTGCCGTCTGGTAACTATGGCTTAACCGGACAAACAGTTTTTTCTCGTACTGATGATGGTCGCGAGGTTTGGATTAGCGACAGCGGCAGTACTATGCATATGACTGCTGATGGTGCGGGTATGTACGACTGTTTCCCCCCCCCTGTAGATAATGACAGGGTGATAATGGGTGGCCTCGCAATGTTGCCCATTGCTTGTTATGGAAAATTAGATTTAATTCTTCATAGCATTGAAGACGTGGTGGTCACGTTAAATAACGTGGCGCATGTTCCTGGCCTGGGGCTCAACTTGTTTTCTCTACATGCTGTAGGGAAGCAACAGGCCGTGGTGATAGACCCAGCCGGGGTCCATGTGATGCCCGGGCGATTAGTGTTTCCGCGCAATAACGTTGGTAGCCAGCTGCCTGCCACTCGTAAGACGCACAAGCATCAGCAGCAGTCCGGTCTAGCGCCTGTCGAATCGGGTGCGGTAGGACTACCCCCGATTGCCACCGCCACCATTGCCCCCGCTACAATGCCCGTGCGCATTAAATCTATGGATATTAATGACATGCATGTATCATATGCGCACGCCCATCCGGGAATTCTGCATGAGGCTGCTAGGCAACTAGGTTTTCAGTTGACTGGAAAATTTCGGCCTTGTGGGGGATGTTCGATGGCTAAGGGGAAACGCCAGCCCCTTCGAAAGACCACTCTCTGCCGCTCGCAGCGCTCTTTGCAGCGGGTGTTCGTCGACCTGTCAGGACCTAAGCCTACCCAGTCCGTCGGTGGTGCATCATATATAATGCTCATTAAGGACGACTTCTCGCGCTTTGGTTGGACCTATTTTCTGAAGAACAAGCCTGACACCGGTGCGACATTTAAGCGTTTCTTGACCGATATTCGTGACAGCACTAAACCATCGGTTGTCGAGTGCGTCCGTTCTGACGGTGGGGGCGAGTTCAGTGGTGGAGCGTTTAGGGAACTGTTCGAAGAACGCGGCATCCGGCAAGAGTTCACAACGCCGGACACGCCGCAGTTGAACGGTGTCGTGGAGAGGGGCCTGGCGATCGTCCAAGAAGCTGCGCAAGCCGCCTGTCTAGAGGCGCCGCGCCTTTTTCCCGACGTTCAAACGCCGGCGACTGCGTCTTTGTGGGCCGAAGCGTGCTTCTGGGCCAACGACGCGCTAAACCGATCCGCCACGGAAGCTAACCCGGGCCGTGCATCGCCGTGGAGCCGATTCCATGGCGAGGCGCCGCCGCTATCGATGCTGCCATTTCTGAAGCCCGGCTACTGCCGCGTTCGCCACGATAGCAAGGCAGCGCCTAAAGCTGAGATATGCTTTTACCTGAATGGCGGCAGCAATCACCCGTCATCTTCCTTCAGGGTCAAGCTCCCGTCCGGTGCGGTCGTGTATACACGCGACGTGACGTGGGCTCACCCTCGGGAGCCATTCACGCTACCCGAGCCGGCCGGGGGGGGGGGGATTTGTAAACGTTTACCCTCCGGAACCGGCATCAACGCCTCCGCCGCTGCCGCAACAGCAGCAGCCGCCTTCGCCTACACCATCGACGCTCCCGCAACAGCAGCAGCAACCGCAACCACCTACGCCGTCGCCGGCGTCATCGCCGGCATCATCGCCACTGCTATCACCGTATCGCGTTACTCGCCAGCTTGGCAACCATCTGTCCGGGCCTGGAGACGGCGACGAACGGCAACCAGGGCCGACAAGAGCGCAGAACAGAGCCCATAGAAGGGGTCTGTTGTCGATGCTGACGAACCAGAACGACAAGGCGCAGGCATTTGTGGAGCAACGCCCGCCCAGCCAACCTCTCGCGAAATTGCCGACGTGCCCGGCGAGCGAGCTGTCAGCGCCAACCTCGTTCGCCGACGCAAATGCATCCGAGTTCAGGGACACCTGGCATGAGGCGATGGCGAAAGAGTATATCGGTCTGTGTGACGCGGGGACTTTCGGCGAGGCTTAGCAACCAACAGGCGCGAACGTGATATCCGCTAAATGGGTCCATACCTTGAAGACTGACGAGCATGGAAGTGTGACTAAGGCAAAGCCAAGACTAGTAGCAAGAGGCCTTAGTCAGCGTGAAGGTATTGATTACTTTGAGACGTTTGCCCCAACACCTGCCGCGGCTTGCATTCGTTTGCTGGCTGCCGCAGCGTGTGAAATTAATTTGGATCTATGCCATTTCGATGCCGAGCAAGCTTTTGTTCAGTCGAATCTTGAAGAGGATTATTTTCTGTGTTTGCCACAGGGTTGCGGTAACATGTCTGGTAAGGTAGTACGTTTGAACCGCAGCCTTTATGGTCTCAAGCAAGCATCGCGTTCATGGCACAGTTATTTGCTCACCCGCATGAAAACTCTTGGGTTTGAGCAGTGCGCTGCCGATGCATGTGTTTTACGATTGATTGAAAATGGTTATGTATCTGTTATTGCTGTCGTACACGGTAGATGACATTTTCGCAGTTGGACGCAAAAGTAGGTGTGACCGCTTTTGTGAGGATTTAAATAAATTGGTACCTATCAACAACCTCGGCGAACTTCGCTGGTATGCAGGATGTCATTTTTCCAGGGATAAGAAAAAGGGTTTGCTGACTATTTTACAGAAGGCTTTCACCGATAAGATCGTGGAGAAGTTCGGTATTGTCTCTAACCGGACGATTCTGGCTGTGGTTGGTCTGAAGCTTGAAGAATTCGAGAAGGATGAGCTTGAAGGTGACTGGCCGTTTCGCGAGGTAGTAGGTAGCCTGATGTGGCTTGCGAACTAGTCTAGACCCGACATCTCCAATGCCGTAAGAGCGGTAGCCAGGTATGCCCACGCACCGAAGTCTGTGCACTGGGGGGCAGCTTTGACTATTTTGAATTACTTGAGGACCACGAGTGATCTTGGTATTACTTATCAAAGGGGTTCTGGATTAGATTTAGAGGTATTTGCCGATGCGGATTATGCCAGTAAGGCAACCGATCGGAGGTCAGTATCTGGTGGAGTAGTAATGTGTGGAGGCGCAGCAGTAAGCTGGTTTTCTAGGACGCAGAAATGTGTCACGCTTTCCACCACGGAGGCCAAATACGTGGCCATGTCTGAGTGTGTCAAGGAGGCTATTTTCATGAGGCACGTGTGGTGTTTTATTTTGCCTGCTCGTGGCGTACCATGTATGAAGGTTTTGGAGGACAACCAAGGTGCAGTACAGTTGGCACAAAACCCCATGACGAACTCGAATTCGAAACATATCGACGTGCGTCACCATCATTTGAGAGAATTGGTTTTTAACGGGGATATTGTGGCCATCCATGTAGCGTCGGAATACCAGCATGCTGATTTCCTGACGAAACCCTTGAGTAAGGATTCATTTGAGTTCCACCGTGACTTCTTGATGAATTTGAGTCATGTGTTAAGGTCTTGAACTTGCTGCAAGGATTTTGAGATTAAGGATTAATGAAGTAAGAACTTACAGTACGTTTGTATCAGGAATTTGTGGTGAGCATAATTTTCTGTGAAAGTGTTCGTAGTGATTTACTCTCGTGATGAGCACCGAGTAGGGGGGCTGTTAGTTATACTCGTGTGCAGCAGCATTGCATATGTGTGCAGCAGTATTGCTTTATGCAACGATGTAGGGAGTTCCACATATTGGTAGGCATTTGCCAATAGGCGTTACAAACAGCAATATCGAGAGGCTTATCATTTCATGTCGTCGTGTCTGCACACCGACTCACTCCTCGATCTGCTTGATCTCGTCCTAATATATATCGACAAGGAGTCCCTCCAGCACCGACGTGCCTTCTGAGAGAAGGCTTCCGGCTTATCTATCTGTCCATACCGTGGACTAAGGAACACGGACGTCCTGTGGTGGTACTGCTGAAAGTGTTTCCGATTACGAGGGAGAACACCCGGTGAGAAAGTATTAATAGTAGTTTTATCCACCTTGCAGAGCATACTTTTCGAAGCGAACACGATTGGCCTGGCCCAAATGACACTAATCCAGTATGTGTTGGCTTTGTCATATACCAGTATGCTCGGAATCAGTGTGTTACCATCAAACCTGTGTCCAATTTCCGACGTTCCCAAATATGGAGGGGCATTTCGCAGGCTGCCATACCTGGATCTCTGTCGACCACCCGACCGACCGGATGAAAAATCTGAAAGGAAGTGGTGTAACCGTAGATATTTTGTTCAGACACGCCACCTTTGGCAGGAGCAGCAACTTGCAACAGGAGCAGCAGAGAGTGGCAAGGTGGCAGTCCAGCAGACCCCCCAAAAATTACGATTTGGAATGAAAATCAGGGCTGCCCTCACTTAAGAGTTCTGCTGCTTGGGGCATGTGTGTGCAGCGAACGGTCGCGTTGCTCACCACCGCAGTGCGCGTGACTGCTACTATACGAAAGTTGAGGAGATTCATATTACACAGATAATCAGCAGCAATAGCCAATCCCGTACAGCGTATATAGATACTATGCGTGCCGCAGGCGGATGCGAAGCAGCCATAGCTTCTTTGCGGTCTGCTTACGTATTCGAACATAACTAAGTTCAAGGTTTGAACAAGCTTTATCCTATGTGTCACAGGACTCACAAGAGCTTAGAGGTGCTGCGGCGTGTGATTGTGGAGACATTTTGGAACGGAACAGTCGGTAGAAACTAATATGTTTCCTCCAAAATGGCTCTGCCCACTAAAAAAACATAGAGTTTGCGTCAACCAACGCGTACACCCTGGCGGCAGTTACAACATGTGTTAGATGCGTCAACGTTGTCGTACTGCACCTATAAATTCGTTTTAGTGCCTGCTGGATGGTTCTACTAGCCGGTCGTTCCACAAAGTATCTCTGATGTACGGAAAAATTGCGTGCGCTTGTTTGTTCGATTTTTTCAAGAGCAGCGCATTTAACAGCAGTAGGACCACAATAACAAGCTTGCAGCTGATCATGCCAGCCACCGCGTGGAACCTCAACGCAAGCTTTATAACGTGGTGTACATACGCACCAGCCAGCCCCGCGGTAGTCTCTAGCGGGAGCTACCGAATTCGTGTTGTGGCCGCCCTTTGCGGTTGGACTGAATAAACCAATGCCTGGCCGCCGTTGCATTCCCATATTTTGTTTTCGCGAAGGAAAAAAGGTTGCTTGCGGCAGTGGACGCGAAACCAGCAACTCACAAGGACCGTGACAAGACCAAAGAAGACAGATTGATAGTGCCGTCGTCAACGAAGCCAAGCTTGGCTATTTCGCCGCCAACCCGCGTTATGCGAGCCAGTATTCGTCGTTCGAAGACCCCCGGGCCAGTGATGGACGCGCGCTTGCTCCACGCGGTGTTGTATTCGTCGGTGTTTGGCACATTGTTTGGAGGGATAAGAGAAGGGTTTTGTTTTGCTGGTTGTGCCTCAATATTCTGGCATGATCCCGTTGTATGTGTGTGATTTTGAAGTGTCGCTGCAACAGGTGGTTTCCGTTGGCGTTTGGTACTATCATAATGAGGGGAAGAAAGGCGGGCTTAGTTGGCCTGCTGCTGTTGCTGCATTACTCAAGAATAAAACAATCTACCCGGTATTAATTATGCGTGTAAATACCGCAACGACACTCGGTTTCGGTCGGCTACGTATCGGTACGAACTTTCAGGAGGGGGTGGGAGGGGAGAGGGTTCTGTGCATCACTGCTGCTGCGCAAGTATTCCTACAACAAGCATTCAACTAAAATTAAAACATGAGGCCATTGATTTATCCAAGTATGACAACAAAAGGCGTGGGCATCTGTCTGCGGTATGCACGTCCTTTATATGGGTGGCACGAGGGCTCCGTGTTTAGCGAGGGTTGCATTTGCGGTAATTATACGTGCATGGAAATAACCCATACTCTTCAAGTACCGCTGCCAACCTCGATATTAGGCTCACACCACACCGATGGAAGCTTGGGGCAGGTCAGACGCCTACATCCTAATGCACCCCTCGAAAATGGGCAGCTGCACCCGCAACTCTTGCGATGTCTCGTCACCCCCTCACAAGCACCAGTCAGTGCAGATTGGCACCACATGTGTTGGCTGCCGGACACCGCTAATAATAGTTATGCTGCGGCTGGATGCTTACGAATGCTCAGTCGACTCCTTCGGTGTTAACGAAACTGTAACACAGCAGTGGCCCGTGTATATGCACATTGAACCCAGCAAACTCATGTACCAGACGGCCGCCCGCAGCTGCGTTTAAAACACGACCTAGGTGATTGCTCAATCCGTATGCCGGGTCATTACAGACAGTATGGAGCATGGATAGCCCTGATTGCGTCGAAATGACGAGTTTTGTATTTATTTGCACAAATCGATGATACACCATATGAATGGAATGGCCTGATAGGCTGTTCGGCATCGAAAAAAACTGCAACTGGTAACTGCTTAAGACTGTGCAAAGTGCAAAGGCACGTATCTATCGCGGCGTGCGAACCACCGCGCCGCTTGGGCCGACCGTGAGATCGCGTCGCGCAGTTGGCGTCACCACCCTGTGGACTGGATGGCTAAGCAAAAATCGAGGTTGCACGCCACCCACACGACAGACAGACTAGACACAGTATAAATCAAACAGAGATTCACTATGATACGACCGTAGAATTGAGTAGCAGAAGTAAACCACGGGTTTTGTGAGCTGACCTATCATCAAGGCTTACGCAGGACGTGATGGCGTAACTCATGCTGTGGTGGTGTACTGGAATTGTGTGTGAGGTCTAGCGTCTATGAGAGCCTCGCTGCTGTGCTGCCATGAGGTGGAAGGTTGAAGCACCCACCCGTTCGAAAGCACTCGGCGTCGCCTAGACTGCGGTGGGACTACAGGCCAATCACAATGTGTTGTTAGGCCACGTCGTATTTTGAGCCGTCAGCTGCTCGTGGACTCTGCTGTGCGCACATACGTCTCTGCTCCTATTTGAAGGGCCTCGCTTAGTTCTGGATCTAAATTCTAAATCTTGATTCTAAATCTGAAACAACGCGAGTCCGAAACTCCCAATTAACGGCTGGCTACAAAACAAAGGTGATTGCGACTTGCGACGACAAACTACACAGTAAACGATCGGGCCGGGTCGTTTATTGACACTCTCACAGGGCGGGCATGAGGGGCTGGAAATGTAAGAGAGCTTACACACGAAAGGTAAACGGCAGTCGCTGAACGAATCCCACTACAGCAGTCGCAGGGAGACCCGGTATCATCGTATATCTTACATAGCCTGAAGCCCGATCCCTCTTAATCCGGCTCGCACGTGAAGCAGGGGTGTCGACAGCACCAGATATGGCATTTCCGACCACAGCAGTTCTATGCGATGTTCGGAACCCCCGCCGGGGACCGGGTGCACCTGGGTCCGACGGCGCATGTGGCTAGGTCGGCCACCGCAGCGGACTTGGACCGCGTCGACCTGAGGCTCGGCGGAGCAGGAGCGTTCTTGCCGCAACCCCCATCGAGGCCGCACACAAACCCCCCGTCAGGTTTGTCTTCAGCGCCAGTCAAGGCATGTTATGTACAGGCTGCTTGCAGAACTTGCACACATGACTGCCGCCATCTAGATGCGGGTAAGCGCACCCACCAAGAATATAGCACGGGGCCATTGATTGTACAGGTTTGAGTGGTGGAGGTGGGCTTTGTAAGAGTGTGACAAAGTGGGCGCCGGCGTCTCGCAAATTTTAAGAGCAATTCAAGATTTGAAATCTCAGTGTGAAAAAAATGTTTTCCATCCGATAATTTGGATGCTTGCATTCGGGTTGTTTTTCACGTGTTCAGAGGCGGGCGAACTCGCGCGTAGGAGATTACTTGCCAGAAAACTGAGCTGCACAAGTGGCACAGAGCCCCTCGCGACTCTGGTGAGCGCAATCAATCTACCAGGTGTGTACCTCTCGATACGTGTAGGCTTTGTTACGCGGTGTGGTCTGCATAGTTCAACTATTCTTTGCGCAAGCTGCTCGTGGTTTTTTGTAGACGACGGGGGGGGGGGGGGGGAGACCAACTCCCCCCCTTATATCACAGACTAGCCGGGGTTGTGAAAATGATAGTTGGGAAATGAAACCACTTGCTTTTGGGGTGGACGGTCCGGACCGTATGACCCGAAAAAAAATAATACGTGCAAGCCTATGACTCGGTGGACCGAAAGCTGCTATGGAAGGTGCTGGCCAGGGCCGGGATTCCTGCGGAGATGGTCGCCGTCATCCGACAATTCCACGACGGAATGCGGGCCCGGGTACGCATGGACGATGGAGAACTGTCGGACTGGTTCTTGGTCACGCAAGGCTTGCGGCAAGGGTGTGTGCTGTTCCCACTGCTGTTCAACGTTTTCTTCGCCGCGGCCCTAGAGGTCGTTATCGTACGATTCAGCGAGGACGATGGTATCATGCAGACCCTAGTGTTCCTGAAGGAGGAGACGGAAGCGGGGACAGAGACACCACTCGACCGCGTACGGAAGGTGGTGTGGGGGATGCTGTATGCCGATGACGCCGGCGTTGTATCGAGGTCCGCCGACGGACTGGCGAGGATGATGACCATTATCGTGCAGGTGTTTGGGGAGTTTGGGCTGACGGTGTCGGAGAAGAAGACGGAGACTCTCCTGATGCACGTAAAGGAGAAGCAGCCAACACCGCCCCCGCCGCCGCTGATCATCGAAGCAGCGGGGCAGAAATACACCCAAACCCTCGAGTTCCGGTACCTGGGCGGCCTTGTCAACGAACATGGCGACCTCACCCGGGAGATCAATTTCAGGAGCAGAGCAGCGTCGGCGTGGGTCAGGAGGTATGGCCCGGAGCTCTTCGATAGGCCGGGAGCACCGTTTCGACTCAAGGCCCGCCTGCTTCAAGCGGAGGCGATGGAGGCACTGCTGTACGGTTGCATGGCATGGGCCCCACGTCGCGACCACTACCGACTGCTGCGGACGATACACCACCGGCTGCTGCTGCGAGTTATTGGGTACCAGCGCAAGCAAGGCACCTACCGGCAGCTGTCCTACGCCCAGGCCCTGAAGAGGGTCGGGTGCCAGAGCGTGGAAGCCACTGTCCGGCAGCGGCGCCTGCTGTTCGCGGGGGCCGTGACAAGGCAGCCAGACGGGCGACTCCCGAAACGACTGATGTTCGGGGAGCTGGTGGGGGGGAAGGACCCGGGCGCGGGGTGCCCGGAGCGGAACTGGCAGACGTGCCTGAAGGACGACCTCAAAGCGTTCGGAGCTACGCACGGCTCTACAGACGACCAGAGACGTGTCTTCGGAGTCCCGAATTCAGGTTGGGCGGAAGCAGCGAAGGTGAAGGGAGGAAGGCAGTGGTACAAGGGCGTGCTGAAGGGAGCTGAGAGGTTTATGACCTGCTGACACAAGGACGAAGAGGAGGCTAGCTGGAAACGAGCGACCAAGCGAGAAAAAGAGCGCAGCAATAATAAAGAGACACCAAGAACCAACGGGACGGGAGGGGTGCGGAAGAAGGGCGAATCGGCGAGGCAAGGAAACAAGCGAGAAATGGCGGACCGAGTGGCGCGATATGTGCCGGATTGACTATCCTGGACTGTTCGTTTGTTTGTTTGCTTGTTTTGTTTTTTTTTCCCCTCCCCCCCACCGCCGCACCATTGCACCACCCCCTCACATTGACGTGTCAATGTGTCGTCTCTGCGGTCTTGTTTTGTTCGAGTGTTTGCTTGTACCTTTGACTTGTCTCTTTGTCTTTGTCTTTGTCTTTTCCCCTTTGTTTTTTTTTACCTTTTGCGGTTACACTGCTCGCAGGCCGGGGGTACATCAGTCACACGGGACCATAGTTCCCTTCCCCCGTATCATGTCTGCGTTTATAATCGGGGTGGAAGACTCGATTTCTTTGCCTGACCGGCGTGAACCTGGCACGGAACACCCCGGCATTATAGGGGCACCAAGATAGACTCAGGGGGCGTGTACCCCCGATTGGTGATGTTGACTTTTCCACTTTTATTTTTACCTTCACATAGCGTGTAGAGGGGAGCGGAGGGCTCCAGACTGTCTGTTTTTGACTGGCTTTGATCGCTTTGCGGACCCTTCGGGTTCCACTTTTATTTCAGTATACCTTTTTTGGGTAAGGTAGCCTGTGACCACGGGAATCGACCGATATCAAGTGTTGGATTAGTACGGACAGATGGAGGTACTGGAAAGAGAGACCGGCACGGTTTTTAATGTGAAGACAACAGCAACAACAACAACAACAACAACAATCAAAGTGATCCGCACGCACAATGAACAAACATACGTACCACCTGGAAAATCTGCCTAAAACACAAAATATTCTCTCGGATACGCTGTACGCAGATACGCATAGGCGCAGTACGCAGATATATACTGACAACATCCCCACACGTACGTATCAAAGTATACCATCATCAGGCTTGAGGTTTGCTCGTCATATACTCGTAGGCTCTCTCGGCGGGCGGATGTTCCTTCTTCGACCGGCACCATGCCACCACATGCATGCGCGACGAGAGAACACTCAGCACAGCGACTGACTGCTTGACGTGGGTCAAGATTTGGTCGGTTATTACCGCAGCCACTCCTACTACTATGCACTTTGCATTTTTGTAGGATATGCGGTGTCTGGTTATTTTCCTTGTTGTTCTACGTATGTATATATATGTCGTACACCGGTGTCATTCTTCACTACGTAGCCGCTGACAGCACCTCGGAACATACTGCTGTAAACCTGGTATGTTTCCCGTGGTTTAGAGTCACAGAACATACTGCTGTTCACCTGGTTTAGAGAATTTTTCTTTTCCAGAACAAAGGGCAACCACGCGGTGCTGTGCATCAGAACACCGAGAGAGTGGACAGGGCTTGTCTCGCGTGCGTTCGCTATGCCACCAGCACAACTGCTAGCTGTTGCCTATGTATCGCCCGCAGCATGCACGATGCACGACCGACAGTATAATCGCATGGGACGCAGTGCCTTTATGCCGGGCTGCTCAAGAATGGCTAAGAATGCGGCGGATCACCTAAAAATCGGACACGGACTTTGAAAAGTAGCCAAAAAAAATAATGACTTGATTTCACTGTAGTTTCCTTCAATTCTGACAACTATTAATAGCTGTGTTTGACCAACTTCCCCCCTTATATCACAGATTAGCCCAACAGGGTGTACAGATGTTACACAAGATGCCTGACTGAACTCGTCGTGCTCGTGTCGTAGGGGACCATGGTGGTCGCAGTTCACGCCAGCCCCGCCGGTCCCGCTGGCTTGTCTAGGCTTGCCGCCGCCCTATCACGGTACAGGAGCCAAGCAGCTAGAAGAATCACGGCACCGATAGGCACGGGGTTATAACCTTCTGGACACGAGAGTTTGCTATACTCGTACTACTGCTGTTTTTCTCGACCCAGCTGACCAAGGCCTGATAGACTTCCACCTTCCCCACGCACGGATGGTTACTGTAGGGTGTGTCATGGTGAAGTTTCGGTAGTTAACCGACAGGCATCATGTCGTGCCTCCATGTGCCGTTCTTGCTAGTTGCCCTGTTCGCGAAGAGATAACAAGCTGAGGCTACGCCGTGCGCTGTTTCAAAGACACGATCGACCGAAATTCTAAAAACAACTTTCTTCGGTAATTTTACCGCAGTAAAATTACCGCGGTAAAACCACGGTAATTGGTAAACGGTACGTTACCGTGAAAAATCGGAATTACCAATACCATCCAAAACGTTGCCAAGCAAATCTCGTTGTCCCATTCCCATCCAAATCGTTCCCGAGAACATGATGTTATCCCATTCCCATCCAAACAATTACCGTGCAAATATCGGCATTTCTGTGGTTTCTCGTTACCATCCAACCAAATACCGCGCAAACGTACAGTAACAAATTACCGTACAGTAACGTTAATGAGATACCGTGATCACCTCAAATTTGATGCGACCCCCCATCCCGATGGGTGCGTCAGGGTACGTCAGACCACGTCCTACCTGGTAGGTTCGATTCTCTCACTAAAGTTTTTTTTCTTTACACATCTACGTATGTATTATCTATTATTTACCCGAGTATTTCGCGTATTTCGCGTATTTTCCTTTTTACCAGAATATGAATTCACAGCTGACGCAAAGCTGACGTGTTTCTTAGATTAGAGTGTTTGCGTTTTTTTTTTTTTTAACTTTTACTTCTCTAAAAATTCTGCCGAAGGAAGGATTTGAGGTAAAATGTTGAAAAAAACGGCAAAAATTTACTTTAGAGAAGTATGTTTTAGATCAAAAGTTACGGTAACTTTTGTCTCTCAGTTTGATTGGCCTACACGCACCGAGCATTCTACCGATGCAGAACGCCCCAAATTATGGGAGATGTCTCCCATAGGCCACAACCTTGCTGCTTGCTCTACACAACACAACAACCGGTGGGGTACAGAGGCTCGAGAGGTGTAGCTACAGTATGATATACGGACAAGCGATGCTGGATTTAGCTAACGAGGCGCCGGCGAACTGCTGGCGGCCCGCTACGGTACGCTCTCGCCGGCTTGGTGTCGTGGAGAATGCGCTGTTCAGAAGAACTACTCGTTACTCGTACGAGTCGTACTCGTATGGAGACGTCCTCGTACCGCCTTGCTCGTAGAGCGCGACAGGATGACAGATCGTCGTGTATCATTTCAATTTCACCACACTGCGGTAGCAGCACTAGCAGCACTAGCAGCAGCGGCGGCGCGCCGCCACGGTCTATATATGTCGGGCGCCGGGCGGGCTTGGAGCGGAGCGTGCCGGCGCGATGTCGCGCGTAGGTCGTGGGCAGCAGCAGGAGCAGCACACGACGACAAGAATAGTCGGGCGCAAAATCGAAAAAGGCAAAAACGGAAGCTGTTGCTTCTGCTGCTTTGCTGCTGGTGCTGGTGCTGCTGCTGCCGCTGCTGCCGCTGCTGCTGGGGCTGCCGCCACGTAGCTGCAGCCACCAGTGCTTCTGCTGGCGGTCGTGGGATAGCAGCTGCGGCACTGCGGTCATACCCCTGCCGCCGCCACCGTTGCTGGGCTGCCGTTCCTCTCGTATACGCTACTTTTTGTTTTCCTGTTTCGTTGTTTGTTTGGTTTGCAGCATTGCCTCACCCACATATCCTCCCCTTTGGCCTGCCCCGACCTAGGGGTGGGCCGGAGTCCGTCTGGACCTACGACGGTCCACGGGTGGCCACACGAGCACGAGCCACGGTAGAGAGGAAGCCCATGCGGTCTGGTAGGTAAACTACTGACTGCGCGGGGTAGTGGCGATGGTTTTTATTTTCAACCCCGATGCCGAGTAGTTCATTCCAAAAGCAGAGGGGGAACATCGCCACAGCGGAGAGCGCAATGCGTGCAGCTTGGGGAGAGGAGAGGCTGGGCATCGCGTGGGTAAGCAAACACCCCGACAGCGAGGACACGAGTGTCGGGGTTGGGATGGGCTGGGACGGCTGAACCCAGCCATTGGAAACGAAGGCATGCACCGGGCTAGAAAACAGAGAGCCTACATCACGATAAAAGGAAAAATACAGAGAAAAAGACAAAAAAGGAGGAGGGGTCGGACCGCACGTCGGCTAGCAAAGTTAAAGTTTGCAGCACGCGTGGCCCGAGCGAGACAGCAGGATGCACGTTGGTAGCTACCTACAATGTGCGGACCCTGGCTGTAAAAGGGAGAAACGGGTATGGGCGTGCCGAGTGCGTGCTGGCGAAGGCCAGACAAATTGGCTGTGACTTCATCGGTCTGCAGGAAACAAGGAGACCTGGGAAAACTGACTTCTCTGCAGCAGGATACCGGGTCTTCTGCTCTGGCCAAGATGACACGGAAGGCAGGCAAGGATTATATGGGGTTGGTCTGGCAGTGAAGGGAACAGTATGCCGTAAGTCTGTTTATACTCACCAGTTGATTCATGAACGCCTCATGTCTATGCGCTTCGAGTTGACTGGTGAAAGCGTTGCTGTTAACCTAGTAGTTGCCTATGCCCCAACGGAAGCCAGCCTTAACACACAGCTGAAAGAGGATTTCTGGAAGAGGTTGGGACATATGGTCGAACAGATTCCAACGAAGGGATGTTTGTTCGTACTGGTAGACGCAAACGCACGGACTGGAAAGATAATGGATGGGTGTGGAGACGGTAGGGTACTTGGAGCATACGGACGTGATGAGCTCAACAGTAACGGTAAACGCTTGCTGGCATTCGCTTCAGACAACAAGCTCGCTCTGACGAACACTTTTTTCAGCACACGTAAGGGTGGAATATCCCATACGTTCAATGGTATTAGCAGCCGCAACGACCAAAAGCGGATTGACTATATCTTGACTCGCCAAGCACACCGATCTCGCGTCTGTGATGTGACGGTCCACCCTCAGCCTCCGCCCCCAGCCAGGGCGGATTCAGACCATAATATCGTGTACGCGATGGTCTGCCTCGGCGGTCGTTTTGCACCTGGCCGACACGTGCGAACGAAAAACGAAATCCGGCCCTGCGATCGACAGAAGTTTAGGTCTGACGGAGATTACAGGCGGCGAGTAATGACGCGGATCCTCTCCAAGCTTCCTTTCCTACCCCCGCAACCGAACAGCATATCTGAAATGGCCGAATCATTTGCCGGCATAATTCTTGATGCAGTAGCGAAAGAGGTACCCCCCCCGCCACGTCGCACACACAAACTCGGGTGGTGCGAGAACGCTCAAACCGCAGCCGCCTTCAAAATAGCATGGGATGCGAGGGATGATGCCCGACGATCCATGCGTATTCAGAAGGACAAAACTGCGTGGAAGGCGCTGAGGACGGCGTGCGCGAATCTGCAAGGGGTGATTGACGCAGGATTACATGCCTACTTCGAAGAGTATCTCGCTGAAACAGAGAGACTCCTGGCTGCCAACGATCAACGGGGCTTCTACAAGCACCTAAGGGGCACGGTGGGGTTGGACGGTCGAAAAGCGAGAAGCGAACAGTTCATCATGGACGAGGATGGCACGCTACTAAGGGATAAGGTGCGCATTCTTGAACGTTGGGGGGTTTTTCGGCACTCTTCTGACCTCGAAATCGCCTAATCTTGACCCAACCATCAGCGCCCTATTTCCACAGCGACCGTTGGCACCATCGCTGGGAGATGAACCGACCATGGATGACATGGCCGCGGTAATCCGGGGTATGCCAAACTGGAAAGCGGTCGGACCAGATTCTCTTCCGGCCGAGTTGCTGACACTGGACCACCCCGAATTCATCCGGTACCTACACAACTTGCTTGTCAATGTGTGGAGAACTGGTGACGTCCCCCAGCAATGGAAAGATGCGACCATTAAGGTCCTTAATACAAAGAAGGATCGATCCGATTGCAACAACTACCGAGGGATTTCGCTTGTTGCCCATTCAGGCAAAGTATTGCTGAAAATGGTCGCGTCACGTCTCAGCAATTACTGCGAGGCCGAAGGGATACTCCCCGAGAAACAGTGCGGCTTTCGCCCAGCACGATCAACAGTCGACATGCTATTCGTCGTGGGTCGACTGCAAGAACTCGGACGAGCCAAACAAATCCCGCTGTATATGTGCTTCATTGACCTGCAGAAGGCTTATGACTCCGTCGACCGAGAGTTGTTGTGGGTGGTACTCGCACGCTTCGGCATACCAGAGAAGATGTTGACCGTTATCCGCCAATTCCACGAAGGCATGCGAGCTCGCGTGCGTACGGATGACGGTGAGCACTCTGAATGGTTCGATGTCACTCAGGGACTGCGGCAAGGATGTGTGCTGTCACCGCTTCTGTTCAATGTCTTCTTCGCTGCTGTGATACACGCCGTACTGATAGCTTCAGTGAGGACCCAGAATCTTGAGGAGACCTGGTTCACCTCGAGGAGGACCTCGGGGGGGACGGAGTGAGGGAGGACCCACTAGCACGTTACGGAGGGCATATGGGGTATGCTGTACGCCGACGATGCAGGCATTGTGTCTAATCGGCGGAAGGGCTTGCGAGATGATGACCGTTATTGTGACCGTTTTCGAAGCAGCTGGTCTCACCGTATCGAAAGAAAACGAGACTATGCTCTGCGGACACCAAACCAGGCACTCCGGACCTCACCGCTCGTCATCGAAGCAGCGGGCCAGAGGTATAAACAGACAACGCAGTTTTTGTACCTTGGCGGTCTTATCGTCGCAAGCGCGGACATTATGCCAGAGATCAAACGACGCATCCGACTCGCATGGGCATGCTACAATCGGTTCAAGCGGGAGCTGTACGATATGGAGGATGCCCGTTCACTCTAAAGGTGCGCATGCTAAAGGCCGAGGTGATGGAGACACTGCGTACGGGTGTGTGACGTGGACCCTTGGCCAGGAGCACTTCGCTGAGCTCCGAACGGCACACCACAAATTCCTCCTACGGTCATTGGTTTCCAGCCCGACAACGCACCGACCATCTCATGTCGTACGCCAAGGCTCTCAAAAGCACAATGCGAGAGCGTTGAGACGACCATCCGCAAACGACGCCTCCTCTTTGCGGGGGGCGTACAGCGCACGACCAATGAGCGGCTGACCAGGCGGGTGATGTTTGGGACGATCGCCGGTGGGACGAACCCGTGGCCTGGCCGACCAGAAAATAACTGGGCACAATGTCTAGCAGATGACCTCAGGGTTTTTCGAGCGACAGAGGGCTCCACAGAAAGCTCCCCTTTACTGTTCGGAGCAGAGACGGTACTATGGCCGAGGGCGGCATAAAAAGAGGGGGGTGTGGTATCGGGGGGTTGGCGAGGCGGCGGACCATTTCATGGCGAGTGGCACAGGGCCGAAGCGGAGAGGAGCTGGCTACGGCATAGCAGCTGAGGACGCCAAGAGAGGCGACACAGGAGAGGGGGGGGGGGGCAGGGGCGGCCGTACTGATACAGCTGTCGACGAATGCAGAAACGAAATGATAGATCGTGTGGCCAGATATCGGCTCGACTAGTCCTTGAATTCTATTATTTGTTTCCGTTGATGTGTTCACTGGGGGGGGCGCGGCAGAGGTAGTATCGACTCTTGACACCGTTTTGTTTTTAGAGTGGGAATGAGATGGCAGAAGGTGTGACATGGTCCCCGTATCAGTTTTTATAGCAGAGACGGGAACTTGTTGTTACCATCGCCTTGAGCTTGCCTTGAGAACTATTTTTCTCTTTTCCTCTCTCGTGTCTTCTTTCTTGCTTTTTTTGCCTTGTTTCTCCCTTTGTTTCCACCCTATGCCGGTGTCTCTCTCTTTTTTCGTGTTGCCTCGCTCGTGCAGCAGTTATCTGTTCCTCTTGGGCACGTGTGCTTTTCGTCTAGGGGCGCTTCTGGCGCTTCTGTCTCCCTGCGTCATTTGTATTCTGTTTCATTTCAGAACTTGTTTTATTTTGTCTTTTTTGTTCTTATTTTTTGGTTCGGCTCGTGTCGCTGTGTTCTCGTACCCGATACGTTACGCATCTCACTTGCTTTACCCATTAATTTGCGTTTATTTTGTTTTGGTTTTTCTCTGTTTCACAGTCTGTGACCCACACAGCAAAATTATGTAATCTCTCTGAGGCATTTGAGGAATGCCATGTGAGGACAGGCATCTGGATGTTACATTGACTGTCTGGCTTGTGTGCCAGTAGAAAGAACGGGTTAATGCTCAAGACAAACAAGAACCCAAGCAACAACTCCGCACAACAAGACTCCTTCCATCCTTCGGAGGGCGTAGGCGACACTTGCAGCTTTTGAGTCTTATAGTTCCTATCGCAAACACACCGAAACCGAGCATCGAGGGAGGGGAATGACTTTTCTTGAGCGTTAAGGAAAGATATTCTTTTTTACTTCTATCGCAAACACTCTATTATTAGACCAAACAAAGGGAGACACATGTTACGACGGTGCACCTGGATACTACGCAACAAACATTCGAAGGCGCTCAGGGGAAACCCTATTCAAGGGCGGTGAAGAACGAAAGTGCCCTCGTGGAAACTGCCTTATTACGTGGAATACCGGCTTGTACCGAAGCCCGTGAAGAGGGCCCTTTTTACCCATAAATTCCAGGGGTACGCGCGGTAAAGGTCGGGACGGGAAAATGTGGTCGGGACGGGAACGGTACGGTACGGGAATGGGAAACCGTCAGATTTTTCGTTCCCGACCGCGATTTCCCGACCGGTACCATCGTCAGTTTCTGTTCCCCAGCTCTACCGTCCCGCGGTAATGGCCGTGTTCCCGTTCCCGACTGTTTCCCATCCCACTGTCTGCCCATTCCCGACTATTCCCGTCCCGCTGTCCGCCCAGTCCCGACTATTCCCATCCCACTGTCATATAAGTGATTCCCGTCCCATCCCGACCATGGGGCACAGCTTCTCCCATCCCGCATCTCACTATTGGGGCAGATATTCCCATTCCATTTACCGCCGATTTTTTCGTTTTCCCATCGCATGACCATGGATGGATGCAAGTGCGTATACTGCTGTAGACTGGAGGAGACTGCAGATATTCGTGCGTCTACGATTTGTTTATATTTCCGAACTATAAACAAATCGTATACGTACGCGCGAATATATATTTCCTTTTTTCTTTTTTTTCCCTCTCCTCCATGTTTTTAAATTTAAACACGAAGTTAAACTTTGTATCAACCATTCAACCGGCCCAACTCACACTTCGCTATTTGAAAAAATGAATTATTAATGGTACGACGTATATATAATAAATCGGTCGATGGTTTAAGCTTGATTTCTTTTGGTGTTTCTGGTGCAGATTCGTCCCAAGTGGGTGTGTGTGGGCATTGTGGAAAGGGGAAGCGGGGGGTGGTCGTAACAATACTCGGAGTATGCCAAGTATGATACTTAAAATGCAAACAAAGCGTGATGTTGTGTACCAGGTACGTATTGTATGTATGTACCATACTTTTTTTGTTTTGTTCCTGTTTTACATTCTCGCGAATGTTATACTCGTCTATCGTAGCATACCAATACGTCGAAGTCACAAGTCGGTAATATAACTAGATAAAAGCTACGAGGAGTATACTATTAATAGTACTCGAAGAAGACTTTTGATTATAATTCGCTCTTTTCAGCCGTTGTCTCCAGCCTGTGTTCCCGACCGTGTTCCCAACCATCATTCCCGACTGCGTTTCCCGACTGCGTTTCCCGACCGTATTCCCGACTCGGTTCCCGACCTATTCCCGACCTATTCCCGACCTATTCCCGACCTATTCCCGACCCGTTCACCGATCATTTCCCGTACCGCCGAAAAATGGTTCCCGTACCGTACCGTACCGCCAAAATTCGGTTCCCGTCCCGTCCCGTACCGCCAAAGAATCGTGTCTTCCCGTCCAATCCCGTCAACCAAATGGTTTCCCACCTTCCCGTCCCATTCCCGTCCCGCGGTAAACAGACGGGAACATTTTCCCATACCGCCCCTAGGGAAGACCCAAAAAAAAATCCGCCTGCGGCGGGCAAAACGGTCCCCTCCCGTACCGCGCGGTGCCTTCGGCACCGCGCGTACCCTTTACTTATATTCTTGTTTTGGGGTTTCCACTTTCAGCAGCACGCGTTCGTGATGAGGGACTTTTTTGTGTTGTGTGCTCGGACCGCTGAAGTTCAGCCCGCCAGCAGACCAGGCTTGAGCACGTGCAGGTGCTGGTATAGTCAAAGCAAGTGAAGGCAAAGCTTGAGGGCCTGCTGGGCCGGGCCCATCACGGAACGAGGTGGCAGCGCTTGGGGCGCAGGGGCCGTCCGGACCCAACACACCATGCGCACGCTCACCACCCGTAACCTGGGCGTTGGTGCACGGCATGTCTGTGCGCAAGCCCAGCGGCTGGCGCACACCGGCCCCGGTGTTGAATCCGGGAAGGCGGGGAGGAGAACCGTAGCTGTTGACGCTCGGACGTAGACCGATGAACTGGGGCGACCTCGGCTGTGCGGGATGACCCTCGCCGGTGGCAGCACGCCTGTTGTTTTGGTAGCTTCCTGGTAGCGGGTCCATGCTCGTACTATGGGCAGTTGGCTCGGGCGTAGGCTGTACGTCGAGGGTAGTTGTGCTGCTGCCCTGTGCTGCTTTGCTTTTAGTCCGAGTTAGTCCTGTGATGCTCTGTGCCCTGCTGTATTGCTTCGATTGTAGGATATCTTGCTGCGAAACTTCCCACCAAGTAAAACTTATGTACTTGCTAAAAAAAGTGACCAAGTACATATTTTGAGAAGAGCCAAATATCACGCTCGTCGTCATGTCAAAAATAAGCGCCTATTTTGGCGACGTTTGAAACTCCATATAACCTTTTTTCGGGAAGAACCATATATAAGCTCCTATTTTGAGTTTCAAATAGCTCTATTAATATATATATTTTTGGAAACAAACCTGTTATTTGTTTTTTTATCTTTTGTACTTTTTATTGGAGCGGACAAACACCCCGCGCGCTGGACACAAACACAAAAGCACAAAAGCACGCGCGACCGAGGGCAAGCAGTCATGAGCGAAGCCGAAGTTGTTGGTGATGGCGCCGGCAGTGGAAGTAGTGGGGTGGTTCTTTCCGACGGAGGTGGTTCCGCCGTAGGTGGCTATGGTGCTGCAGCCACACCTACACCTGGTGCTGACGGGCGTGTTGTGCCGCCGCTTCATAGTGTCGACGCTACCACGACGCTCCGCTCGGGCAACGGCACACCGGTCACAGTCACCATAGTCCCACAGACTTCTGGCAAGAGTACCAAGCTTGTCCGTTACCATCCAATAATTACCGTGCATTACCGTGGTGGCGGGTTCCTGTACCAATGAGTACCAAGGTTGTCCGTTACCATCCAAAACTTACCGTGCATTTCGGTGGTGGCAGGTTCCTTTACTAATGAGTACCAAGGTTACCAGTTACCATCCAATAATTACCGTGCATTACCGTGAACCCGGCACGGAACACCCCGGCATTATAGGGGCACCAAAATAGAATCAGGGGGCGTGTACCCCCGATTGGTGATGTTGACTTTTCCATTTTTATTTCTACCTTCACATAGCGTGTAGAGGGGAGCGGAGGGCTCCAGACTATCTGTTTTTGACTGGCTTTGATCGCTTTGCGGACCCTTCGGGTTCCACTCTTATTTCAGTATACCTTTTTAAGGGTAAGTTAGCCTGTGACCACGGGAATCGACCGCGTCGAGTGTTGGATTAGTACGGACAGATGGAGGTACTCGATAGAGAGACCGGCACGGTTTTTAATGTGAAGACAACAACAACACACGAAGTATAGGTGTTTGTGTATGCCGTAGGTTCCTAGGTGTTTACTGCGGTCCTGCGTAATAATGAGTTACCCAATAAATAAAAAAATGAGGACACCGAGGGGAGCGCGCGGATCGGAATCTCAGACGCCGACACTCCCAAAAAAGGGCCAAATTGTGTGTGTGTGTGTTTTTTTTTGTTTTGGGCAGCGGCCAAAAAAAGGTACACCTGGTCCGTTCGGGGCCAAAAACAGGTACATACTAAAATCAAGTTTAAAAAGCACCCCACGAACCTGCCCTTCCTTGCAACGCAAAGTAGATTTTTTTCATGTTCTTCGTGCTCGCCCGGTGGCTACGTATACGAGTCGCTGCTATTAATAGTACGAGGAACGAACGCCTGCTGCTGTATTCTCCCTTCTCAGCTTGCGACACCCCTCGTATTCCAAGTCAACCACAATCCCGAAGGGGAGCCTTCTATGTCGTATTATTTCGGCGGAGGTGTGCAGGCAGATATTATGTGTGTCGCTCGAGTGGCGTGTGGTGCGAGGCGCGAAGGGAGGAGGGGGTCTCCGCGTACGTCGGCATTTGTATAGGGGGCATAGGGTGGAACTATGAAGGGCTTAAAAACGCCAAAAAAAGGTGAAAGTGAAGCAGAGTAGACAAAATCAGGTATACCTGGGCTCGAAAGAGGCAAAACAGGTACAACGAGTTTTTGACCAATGGCAGGGCACGTAGAGCGCGTTTTTTACCTGYTTTTGGCCGCAAACGGACCAGGTATACCTGTTTTTGGCCGCTGCCCTTATTTTTAGTTTACTGCACTGTAACAAAACTAGGCCCTGACCCATTTGGTGGACATAGCGATTGACATAATCGGCTCTATGTACCATAAGCAAAGCCATACGCTGGTGGGCACGTGCCATTAGGATTGTGGGCACAAGGGGTGGCAAAACAAGAGAAAATATTAAATAGGCAGCCGATGCCACCCCTAATTTTGGCGCTGGGTTTGTTGAAAGCCCGGGCTAGTGATACGGGAGGCTTCAACCCTCAGACCCTAGAAGCACAAGCTCCTTACATATGTCTAGGGCTTGCTGACCTGGCGTATTGTTGTTCGTGATGTGTCTCGCAGGGTGAGTAGAGTTGCTCTTCGTGACGAGTGGATCGTAGCTGGGCAGTAGTTGCGATGAGGCTGATGCCGACGATCAACGAAGGGGGGCAAGAACGATAACGAGCACGACGGGTACAGCAGTGCCCACGGGGCGTGGGGCTAACAGGACGGGTATCACAGATCACTTGGCTTTGCTCTTTCTTTGGTCTCTGGGTGGCGTTGAGTAAACACCGGGTGGTTGCGATACCGCTTTACTGGTTTTGTACACGAAACCGAAGGCGTTCCCATGCCAGGGATCCTTCCTGCCCCTATAAGATATGGCCTCAGGAGCTTGTGAAAGCTTACCCTTTGCTCATACAAATAGACCCGACGCGTGACACTGATCAACACAGTCGTCTCGCGTCGTATTATCCTCCTCGCAGCGCCGTCGCGCTGTAACAGTCTCTCGGCGCTATAACACCCCCTCGCCCGGCGGCATCTTGCGTCGGAGCAAAAACGGGCAATCCAGCAGCGACTGCGTTCCCCCCCACCCAACCGATCCACCGCTCCGCTCTCCCGCCTGTTGCTTGGCGAGGTCATCCCCGTGGCGGCATTCTTGTGGCTCCTCGGCTCCGCGGGTCACTTGCCTGCGACTGAGCTCCTCCCAGTCCCCGTCTGGGTACCGCACCCGCCAGTACGGCACCTGGAAGTCATACACCTGACCCACGGCCACTCTGCTTGCTCCGTCAGTGTCTTCAAACGGCCGCCAGACCTTCGTGCCTACCGGGAAGTCCTGTAGCGCGCGCTCACGCGACTCTGCGTCTCGCTCCCCCTTCGGTGGTGCCGGCTTCGGCCGGGGGCGACAGTCCGGGTCCTTGTACGTCTCCCATAGGGCGTGGAAGACATCCAGCTGCAACGGGGTGAAGCTGTCTCTGATCTCCTCCTCCTCGAGCCACCCCGACTCCGTCCCGCTTTGATACCGGCCTTTGTAGTGCCACTCCCACGTGCTCCCTGGCTCCCCCACTGCCTTTCGATCAGTCAGGGTGTACAGCGGCACTGCTACCGTCGAGGCGCCTCCCAGTCCTAAGTCCGCTCCCCAGGCCAGGTGCGCGAATTCGTCCTCAAAATCGTGCCTCAGGTGCTCCGGCCGCTCATGGAAGGTCTTGATGTTGGCTGCCAATACTACCCTTCCCCTGATCCGGCGGCCTCTCATAGTCGCTTGGTAGCTCAGACCTGGCTGCTCGATGGAGGTGATTCGCCAGGGCCCGGTCCAATGCTCGTGCGCCAGCTTCGCGTGGATGCCTTCCCTTCCGAGTTTGCTGGCCGCCTCTTTTATCAAGACCTTGTCTCCTACCCGCGCCTGCTCCCCGGAGGAGCTCCTCTTAATTGCTGCGTTGTGTCGCGCCCTTCTTCGGTTCTTGTCCTCCTGCCGCCGCTTGAGTATCCCTCTCAGCTCCACGAACGTCTGTTGCCTCTCCGCCACGAAATTGTCGAGCCCCGTGCGGAAGGAGTCGCCGTCCAGTACCGGGGTGAGGGCGTCGAGGTTCGTCCGCGCATCGCGGCCGAACAGGATCCGAAAAGGCGTTTCTCCCGAGGGTAGGCTCGGGTCTGGCGTTGTGCGTTGGATCCAGCATGCCGCCTCGACATACTCGTCCCATCGCCCGGGCCATCCCTTGCACAGCTCCGCCATCACTTCGTGAAGCCACCCCCCCATCCTCTCCACGGCCCCTTGACTGCGGGGGTGATCCGCTGGTCCGTGATCGAGCGACACTTTCAGCCACTGGCATAGGTGGGCGACTACCTTGGCCATGAACTCCCCCCCTGCGTCGCTTCTGATCGACATTGGCACTCCGAACGTGAGCATAAGCTCCAAGAGCTTCCGCGCTACACCCACGGAGTCCTTGGAGTCTAACGGGTATGCGAACAGGAACCTGCTGGCTCTATCCACCACTACCAGCAAGTACCTGTTTCCGGCACTGGAGACCTTCTTCATGTCTTGCAGGTCCATCTCGAGCACTTCCCATGGCCAAAGCAGCCGAGCTGGCATCATCGCCACTCGTTGACTCCAGGCCCTTTTCCTCCGTCTGCACCCACAGGACAGCACATACTCCCTGATATCCCGAGCCATTGTCGGCCACCAGTACTTAGCCCTGATCAGCAAGAGGGTGCGTGCGACCCCCGGGTGGCCGTAGGTGCTGTGCACCAGCGCCAGCACCCCCGGTACCAGCACTCTCGGGATGGCCAACTTCGACTCACCCCCGGGAGGGGCACTCCAAATTAGGTCGTTATCGTCGAGCACATAGTT
>MEHQ01003578.1:0-39245 GCA_008828725.1 Saccharina japonica
ATACATCCGTGAAAAATCGGCTTTGGGTCGGCGTCTGAAAGGGCTTCCCACCGTCAAAATCGTCAGCTTTTACCGCAAGCAACACGAGGCGACAGAATAAGTGGGACAAGTATATATCACAGCACGAATGCGGCACCATCGATTGCCACACACAACATACACCGCTTTCGCTCGTAATGTACAGAACTGGTCGGTACCAAAACTCTGGTGCAGAACGTGTGTGGCCAATTTCAACCTTGCACATCTAAGCAACCCGAACCCACACCTAACATCTAACACCTAACCCTAACCCCAACCCTTAGGGGGGCTCGAGGTCGGCAGGGGCAGGGGCAGTCACGCGGGCTCCGCAGCGTGTGTAGGTGGCGTTTTTACCAAAAACAAAATCCGGGCGGCCGAAACGCCAGCCTTGACCAATCAGACCCGCATCTTGCACAAACTTTTGTGCCGACCAGTCCTGCACATATATAGAGCGAGTCGCACCTGGTAGGAGTTTCCACACAGGCTTTTGGCTACAGGGGATGGGGGGACAGCCGGACAGCCGTTTAGGCGACAAGAAAGGCCTCTGACGTGCCGTCTAAAAAAAATAACTTCGTCTGCTGACCTTTTTCTTTCAAGCATAGTGCAAACGCACACTTGGCTTACTGGTATATATAAGATACGATATACATAAGAGTTTCGTGTCACACATATTTTTACTAGCGGTACAGCCACGGTTCCGCCCGTAGCGCTAGCCCTGTGTTTCCAACAGTAGTATGTATTACCTGGTATAGCAGTAGTCGTATGACGCGCAATATAGTATATTGAATAACAATGTCTTACAATCGGCCGTGGCATTAATTGTGCCTGCGCGGGCACGGCACGATTCATATTCGTGCCTTCATATAGACAAATTGGTGTTGCTGTATCAGTGAGGTAAGGTTTCGTCACGAGAATGGGAGGCTTTTTTTCCCTGCCTGTAGAGTTGTTTTCGGGGTTCGGCACACGGCGGCCACCACCTCGACACGGAACCGGCGACCCTATCCAGACTCCTGCAGCTTTTTTCGTTGGTTTTGGGTAGACTCTAGGTCGCTGTTTTTAAAAAGGCTGTACTCGTACAGCAAAAAAAGTAGGTCTCATTGCGTGCACAAGAAATAATAATCGAGCCTGCCGAGTGGTGCCGGTGTTGGGGTGGTTGTTGTGACTGTGGACTGTGTGTGTGGTGGTGGTGTAGTGTGTGGTGGGTTGTTGTGGCTATAGTTGTCGCGGGTGTGGGCGTGACTACTGCTGTGGCTGTGGCGGTGGCGGTGCGGTTGCTGTGCTTGTTGTTCTGGTGTAGTTGTGGCTGTGACTTGTGTTCGTCGTATGGTTGCTGTGCTCTTGTGCTCTATTATTACGTTCTATATTATCACACGGCTAACTTCCAACAACTATGAAGGGAGGGGGGGGGGGGGGGGGGGGGCCGGGGGGGGGGGGGGGGGGGCCGGGGGGGGGGGGGGGGGGGCCGGGGGGGGGGGGGGGGGGGCCGGGGGGGGGGGGGGGGGGGCCGGGGGGGGGGGGGGGGGGGCCGGGGGGGGGGAGGGGGGGGGCGTACTCATTTGCTGCTTGCCTTAAGTCATTTGACCATTGACCACGCATCCCTTTCGAGACGGAGCACCGTAGGGGGGTTGATCTGGTCCGTGTGGTCACAAGAAAGGCTACGCCTCAAAAATAGTTATCGAGGGGGGATACGCAGTCCAGACCGTGTGGTTGCAGGAAAGGCTACAGCCTCCAATACCTATCGAGAGGGGATACTCTACTCGTAGTCTGTGTGGTAACGAGTAAAGCTATATACGTAGCCTCCGAAAGATTATCGAGGGGGGATAATACGCGTCAGGTGAACTTGTTCAGACTCTGTGAATTCCTGTGCGCTCCAAACCACTGCTGCTGCTGCTGTGCCGAAAAGAAAGGACCGGCTTTTTTATGTGAGAGTATTGCCCAAAATTGCAGTATTTGATACCAGTGCGTTGGACATTTGCTGCACTTGCACTTGGTACCTCTGGAAATGTGTACTACTCTAGGTACGAACTAAGGTATTACGAAACAACGAAATCACAGAAATATCAAACAACGCAACTACGCCATATACTGCCACCCGTAACCGAAAAATACAAGAGTTACAGCCGCAGCGGTACAGTTAGCAGTGAGTGCTATTTAAATAAAAACACACACACCCCAGCTATGAGATTTTCCTCACAACTCATCTTTGCCAAGCTTGGTGAGATATTATAGCCGTTGAAATGAGTCAACTGGGTGGCAACGGACGTTTAGGCCTGTACACGGTACACTATCAAGCGTACAGATTGTTGTGGCATGGAATGTAGTATTTCAAACGCAGCAGTTCTACTACTGTAAGTAATACTCGTGTACGTAACGTGTCAATAGTATCAGGTAATCGTAAGCTTTGTGGGATCCAGGCACGGTGGATTAAAAAGCGACGAGTACGGGGTGACAACCAGGTCTATTACGAGTAATAGTACGATACGAAGTATAAACAGTAGACTATTAATAGACGAATATTATTAGTCTAGCCTACGAGTAGAGAATACTCGTACGCGTAGATAATACGCATTCTAGACTAGACTACACCACTCGTACAGTACGTAGTAGTACGAAGTCTGAACGCAAAAAACGGTATTGATGGATCGTATTTTCGGCGGTAAAAAACAACAAACAACAAGCATACCGGTACAGCATCACAATTTAATAACCGTAACATGATAATTTGAGAATTCGCAACTGCACCCCCGTTATAGGGACAGACAAACTTACCGTATATCATACATATTTCATGCTTGGAATTATACGAACTAATTGAACTTCGCCATGTGTTTTCCATAAAAAAAATACCAGTACTTACTAACTTTACGAGTGTATGATGGCGGGGGTCGCAACAGACCCCCGTCCCCCCCCTTATACGAATACGGCCATGCAGAGTACATTCCACCCCCCTCCCCCCCTCCCCCTCCTACCCCAGGCGCACCAGGGCGCCAGCATAGACATTTGACGTGACGAACAATAATCCATATTTCTGGGCGCAATCCTCCCCCCCCTCCCAGGCGCACAAGCATGAACGGACGGCGTGACGCATAACGCCGCAACCCAACCCCCTTCGGCATAAGGTCCACAATTCCAAAAGTGTATCAACATCGCACCTGCACATCTCTCCAGCTGTTCGTGGTGACGTTCGGCTGAGCGCCTTCCCCGATCCGCGGGGCCGGCGTGGGCGCAGGGGCCGGCGTGGGCGCAGGGGTGGTGGAATTTCCCGTGAAGTTCGCTGCCGGGCTGGGGGTGCCGACAAGAGTCGTCATGGTATTTCAAGCCGCCTCACGCCTTCCCGGCCAGTCACGCCAAGTCTCTCGCCAGGCTTCGCTAAGTTTCGCCAAGCTCCGCCAAGCTCCGCCAAGCCTCGCCAATCCAAGCCGAGTCAAGCTTCGCCAAGCTCCGCCAAGCCTCGCCAATCCAAGCAGAGTCAAGCTTCGCCAAGCCCAGTCTCACCAAGCCAAGCCAAGCAAAGCGGTCGCCCAACCCCGCCTCTGTCCCCCTCCTGCTCCTGTAGACCCTAACCTCTTTGGGCGAGTGCGTTGTACAGCTACTGCTGTTGATAATATTTAAGCCCTAGATAGTCGTCCACTTCAAGGTAACGCCTTCCACGTCCGAGCAAATGCCTCACTTGGGCTGGTTGTCCTGCCCCTCTCGTGCTGGTTTTTGTCCTCCGGCTTGAAGCGCACGTTTTTTGCGGGTTCCTGGGTGGGCATTTGTTGTTACATATACAACACGACAACAGATAAAAACAACAGCAAATAGCACCAAAAGCAGCAGCGACAGCGACAACGACAATAATTAAGCGCTGGGTGTAAGCTTATATCATACCAGTACTTGGTATATATACGTACGCCGTATTTCAGTATGCGTAAGATTCCATGGTGAGCTTCAGCGAAGCGGGGAATGTGAGCTTTGTGCGTACGGAATAATTGGCCCATCAGATGAACGTATATATACATAGCAGTAGTTAATGTAATCTCTTTCAGAAGTGAGAAGTACCGTGTACCGCCGTGTTACGTGAAGATGTTACAATATAAGGTTCCATTGACGAGCTTAGCCCTTTTAGGACTGGAGTCCCGTTTTGGGGACAAATTACTTAGAATTAGAGGGATTTGTCCCCAAAACGGGACTGCAGTTCCAAAAGGGTTAGCGACGCGGGGAAGCGGGGGGATCGGATATGAGTTTGCACATATATATATATTCATATGTAGGTGTGTCGGGAATTGGCCACTCAGATTGTGTTCGTACGCGTAGTTTCTAAAAGACGTGAAGACCTGACAAATACGAGTACTGTACTGCACTCGTATATACCAAGTACCGAAAAGAACAAAAGAACGAACACGAGACCCCAAGGTGGTACTCGTAGTCGTAGTCGTGCGTGGGTTACGCGGACGAGCAGACATCAAGCGACGGGCTTCCAATTTCCGAGCCGTCACGCCAACAGCACCTCCGTTTGGGGAGGTGTTCCGGAGCTGGCGAGCGACTGCTGGTATACGTAAGCAAAAATTGTCACACACTCAATCCTTAATCCAGGTATCCAGCAGTCCAGCAGGTACGAGTAGGTTGTCCTAAAAAAGCGTTGGTCCAGGCTGCAGGCATACGTAGCGTCGGCGGTTGGTTTCTGGATGTAGATTTCTACATATAATAGGTAGATGTATAATACGTTTCTTTACCGTTAATACCACGTATATATATGATTAGGTGTAACGATAAAAATAAAAATACGCGTATTATGGTACCTATTAATAGGTAATACGTACCCTGATACGTACCAGGTAGGTGTACAACTACAACATCAGCATGCCCCTAAAAAGGTTCTGGTAAAACACCGCAGCAGTTTGGTGGTTTGGCTATGGACATGGATACCGGCATATCATAACTTCGAGACACTATATAATATATATCACACTCAGCTTTCAAAGTTGATTTTCGGCGAAATCCTCGACCTCACAGCTGTTATTTTTTCAATATTTATAAATATGTACGACAGCAGTATTGTGTGTGTGTGTGTTCTTCACATTAAACCTTCCTTTCTACCCGTCGACATCCAGCACACCCAGTGTCCGTGCCGATTCTTCATCCTAAAAAGGTACCAGTTCTGTGGTCACAAAACTACGACACAGAGATACTACACTCAGTGCAGTAAGCAGAGCAGACAATGCAACGCCATATACGACAGGCAAGACCTACCCTGCTAGCAATCCAGGTGCATGCAAGAGAAAAAAAGAGAAAAAAGAAAAAAGCGAAAAGAAAAAATAATAAAAAGTAAATATACTGAAGCAAATCAACAATCAATGAATCAGTATGGCACCGTGGAATATACGTAAGAGCTTGCACCACAGAAGCGAAGCCGCCAACCACGGGTGGGTCCAAACGAAAGTACGCACGACGAGCAGTAGCAGCAGCAGCAGCAGCAGCAGCAGCAGCAGCAGCAGCAGCAGCAGCGAGTGAAAGGGCACGTCCGAAGCGACCGCGATCGGAAGAAGGGTACGAGCATAGGACCTGAAACCCGAGATGAAAAGGGAGCACGGCTGCGCGTGTGATTGTGCTGCCTGGTGGCCTCGAAAACGAAACAGAAAGAAGAAACGACGGGGGAAAAGTAGAAGCGCGTCTGGTGTCTGGTGGGGGGGGTGGGCAGAATTCCTGCATTTTCAGTACCATTCGTATCATACCAGGTACAGTGTGGAGTACCACACCCACATACCCAAACTGCGAATAAAAGTGCCAAAAAAAAACGCACCAGCAGAGGAGGAAGCGGCGCGCAAACAGCAACAACTCGAAAAAGCGCAACCTTCCAAACATCCCGGCACGCGTTGCTTGATTGACGAAGGCTCTGTGGGGTTGCTTTTAGCAAGGATGAAGGGTCTAGCGTCTATCTACAGCAGTACGGCAGACAAACCTGGAAGTAATCTGCCTGCTGAACAAGCATACGACGTGCGAGCAGCTCGACAATTGGCTCAATCGTCTGTTGGTTGTTTGCATTGTCTCTCTGGAAAGGAATAAAACAAGCATGGCGGTCGTCTAGTCGGAGCGCCCGCTGCTCTAAAAACCCCGTTGTCCCGACTCGCCCGCTCACCGACTGCTGGGCTCGGGATGGGGCAACCAGGCTTCAAGGGTCACGCGCAGCTACCGCAGAGGATGCAACCGATCACTCCAAAGGTAGACAAAACAGTGCAGCAGCAAGCACGTACAGCAGTAGACTTGCAGTGTGTAGGACTCCTAAGAAACCCGTATACGAGAGCAACGGACTGGATGGAGTCAGTCAAGGAATATACTTCTTACACCAGCCCGCGACAGGAAAATCTCCTGCGCGCTCAACCCTACTCAGCAGTGCAACCAAATCTCACTGCACCTCCTGTCTGGCGCGGTCCAAGGAAGCCCCCGGCGAAGGGCAGCTCCCGACGTAACTAAAACCTCCTAAACGGACAATTCGAAGAACGACGACATCAAAACGCCTTTATTTTTTTAATGAAACCCGTTGATGCGGGACGATAAATAAACTGAATGACCGATGCAAATGCCATGCACGAAGGGAGCGACAGAGCCGACGTCGCAAGCATAGGCACGTGGAAACTCGCTGAGTGACTTTGTAAAACGCGTTGGGTAAATCTGGTGTCATGGCACACGTTTCATACCAGGTACATGGCTGGACTTACAGCATATAGCTTCAAGTCTAGAACTAGGTAGATACGTTACTTTGTACGTGAATATAATTATTATTTTGGTACTAATATATATTTAAACGGTCCTTACATTTCCGGACATAACGGTATCTACGTATGACGTATGATATGATACGAGTACGTACTTGTAGCTCTTCAAAGCAACAACAACAGCCGTTGCAACTTACCCACAGCCCCAGCGAACAGCGAACAGCGAAAACTACCGTAAAGAAACACAGAAAAAAACACCACACACCCACACACAGACACCGACAAACGATAGACACACAAACACGGTGATAATATCATGAGAGCCGCTACTGCGCAGAGCCGCTACTGCCGCAGCGCCCGTTGGCACGACGACCCACAACCTGCAACAAAAGTACGAGAGAGTTGAGACGCCCTGAAAAAAATAACATGATCAATAGTTTCTTTAGGGATCATAGCAAGAGCGGACGCACGACATACATAACGGTACCAGGTATATCTTTACTCACTCGTACATTAATTAGTGGAGGACAGGTTTTGGGAATTGCGCGAGTGGGTGCGACATGTACATCTTCTCTGCTGCGACGGCTTGCTGATTGTTGTTGTTGTTGTTGTTGCTGTTGTTGTTGTCTTCACATTAAACCCGTTCTTTCTACTCAACCACATCAGTACACCCAGTGCCTGTCCTGATTCCCAGTCCTAGAGAGATACAAATTCTGTGGTCACAGACTGTGAAACAGAGAAAAACCAAAACAAAATAAACGCAAATTAATGGGTAAAGCAAGTGAGATGCGTAACGTATCGGGTACGAGAACACAGCGACACGAGCCGAACCAAAAAATAAGAACAAAAAAGACAAAATAAAACAAGTTCTGAAATGAAACAGAATACAAATGACGCAGGGAGACAGAAGCGCCAGAAGCGCCAGAAGCGCCCCTAGACGAAAAGCACACGTGCCCAAGAGGAACAGATAACTGCTGCACGAGCGAGGCAACACGAAAAAAGAGAGAGACACCGGCATAGGGTGGAAACAAAGGGAGAAACAAGGCAAAAAAAGCAAGAAAG
This sequence comes from Saccharina japonica, assembly GCA_008828725.1. Lineage (NCBI taxonomy): Eukaryota > Phaeophyceae > Laminariales > Laminariaceae > Saccharina > Saccharina japonica. The sequence goes on from MEHQ01003578.1 coordinate 7,776, forward strand.
AAGACACGAGAGAGGAAAAGAGAAAAATAGTTCTCAAGGCAAGCTCAAGGCGATGGTAACAACAAGTTCCCGTCTCTGCTATAAAAACTGATACGGGGACCATGTCACACCTTCTGCCATCTCATTCCCACTCTAAAAACAAAACGGTGTCAAGAGTCGATACTACCTCTGCCGCGCCCCCCCAAGTGAACACATCAACGGAAACAAATAATAGAATTCAAGGACTAGTCGAGCCGATATCTGGCCACACGATCTATCATTTCGTTTCTGCATTCGTCGACAGCTGTATCAGTACGGCCGCCCCTGCCCCCCCCCCCCTCTCCTGGTCGCCTCTCTTGGCGTCCTCAGCTGCATGCCGTAGCCAGCTCCTCTCCGCTTCGGCCCTGTGCCACCTCGCCATGAAATGGTCCGCCGCCTCGCCAACCCCCCGATACCACACCCCCCTCTTTTTAGCCGCCCTCGGCCATAGTACCGTCTCTGCTCCGAACAGTAAAGGGGAGCTTTCTGTGGAGCCCTCTGTCGCTCGAAAAACCCTGAGGTCATCTGCTAGACATTGTGCCCAGTTCTTTTCTGGTCGGCCAGGCCCCGGGTTCGTCCCACCGGCGATCGTCCCAAACATCACCCGCCTGGTCAGCCTCTCATTGGTCGTGCGCTGTACGCCCCCCGCTGTACATGTTGATGCCGTGTTGTTGTGTGTGTTCCACATTCCTATTATACTCGTATACACTTACTATTAATACTACTGTTGTATACTGAAGCCGTGCATTTTCCCCGGGGAACCTTTAGTCGCGAGAAGGTCCGAGCCAAAGTCAGTGAACAACAGCAGCAGCAGCAGTGGACGCAGTAACTATTCATTAGTATTTGTAGTGTGCAATAAACAAATTCAACCCAGCCTGAAAGCAGAAGAAAACCATACTCGTATAACGTAGGTCACTCCTGCACAGGTGGCCGAGGCCCCACCCCCCTTGCGAAATGCAGGCGTAAGAAAATCCTTGCGGGGGCATTGAACGATGACGATGTAGCACACCATTAAGCGTACGAGCACACCGAATTGAGAGGTTGTTGACACTCTGTGGGTTTGTTAAATTGTTTGGTGTCTCCACACTCCAAAGCAATGTAGTAGCAAACCCCACAAAAAGGTGTGCCGATACATAGCCTCGCAATCCGGCACGCCTACTACGCGTACGTACGTAGTAACGGTATGCTACGTTGTTCAATACCTCCACCAGTGATTGTTTTACGCCCACATTGCGCAAGCGGGGGGTCACGGCCACCTGTGAGGTCTCCACTCTCCACAGACAGCGACAGTACATCTGACTGAGTGGTTGGGCACCGTTTACGATTTTTCAATACGCACAAGGAACGCCAACAACAGCAACAGCACACAGCGTTGTATGAATAGTTACCCTGAAGGTGCATAGATCCGCTATTAATAGCTGAGACACGCGTAGAGCCGCAAGAGCTGCAACATATCACAGGTGACCGGGACCCCCCCCTCCCGTGCACAATGTGAGCGCAAAAAACAAACATTGTGGAGACATTGAACAATGTGTAGCAAGCACCCCTCAAGGTGTCGAAACAATCTCTTCATTCGGTACACCAAATTACTGGTGATTCGAGCGTGATAGCACCTGTCTGAAATATTAAATCGTAGAAAGTAAAACACGTAAGATAGCACACACCTTCGGATGAGTGAGTGTCTTCAACCCATTCAGAACTGAAAAAAATGTCTCACACTAATTCCAAGTAGTTTGTCCCCAAATTCGTGGGACCAGTTCTTAACCGGTTAGGGCCCGTTTTAACGAAGAAAAAAAAAAATCAATTTGGAAAAAAAAACTCAAATCCGCTTTTCATTGGTCAGAACCCGCACCACCACCCAAGATTATACCCCAAGATCCTAATCTTTGGTGCTGGTGCGTGTGTTGACCAATGAAAAGCGTATTTGAATTTTTTTTTTCCAAATTGAATTTATTTTGTACTCGTTAATATGGGCCCTTAAGAACTGGTCCCGACGCGTGCTACGGTAGAGGTAGCACTTTTTGGCTGAATCGTGTTCTGAACGATCGGGCTCCATAACCCAAACCCGTCGGACGTTCATATTTGTGACGAATTCTGTTTCAGCGCATATTTCGGTCATGAGATTTCACATCCGACAGCACTTTTATTTTTCTCCAAAATCCTATTTTCGGTGAGGTAAAACGCTCCTCAAGTGAGGAGCTCAGAAAAAACATGGTGCACCTCTATCGTAGCATGCGTCTCCAACCACGAATTTGGGGACAAACTACTAGGAATTTGAGTAGGGTAAGTTTTTTTCAGTTCTGAATGGGTTAAGGGGTTAAGCTGGTTTTCACGATAACTGGGAGAGTGTAAATGCGGAGCGATGACTCTCTGCCAATAAGGAAAGATCACGACGAGATCTTCCCAAAGCCACAATTTTCGTTGTATGTATACGTATCATATGTGACCCCCCCCCCCCTGTTTTTGGAGAGATTCGGCTTGGAAACTCGTCCCTTGGGGTGCGTCATCTTGCGTGTTATAGGGGTCATGCTTCCATCACCACGAACACGGCCCCGACTACTGGCGATGATGATGATGATGTTGTCGCAAAACAAGCAAACGCCGGCCTGCGAGGCCAGGGGCTTTGGCGCGAATGGAGGCCAAAACGGCTTGGGGTTGGGGCCACAACTCGATGACGTTTCCCTGGTGGATATTCTGCATCAAAGCTTCAAAACATGGGAGAAAGCACTCAGCCAGCTGCATCCGCTGGCTAGTGCACACGCGCGTGTGAGGATTCGCTCCCGTGCTAGATGTCTTCGATCACGCCTTTGGAGAGCACCGGCCGAAGTGACACCTGACGACGCCGAATTCACTCCTACGGGCGTATAGTAAACTATGGTATATTATGCCAGGTCTGCTGCACTCGCCAGACGGCCGCATTCAAGAGGTGACAAAGGTGCACGTTAATCGAGAGCGGCGACAATGTTATAGTCCTCTTGCTCCCGTGGCTGATTGCGTACACCAGGCGAGGCGACGTAGGGCCGAGGAATGCCGCCCCAAGAAGCTTCAGACGAGGCTAAGTAAGATCGTGCGTCGTCAGCTTGTCGCTCCGCAAGCGGGGCTAGCGTAGCAGCACGCACCCTCTTGGTAGAGTCGAAGCACACGCTCCGATGGCATAATTCCCGCCCAAAGACCACGCCAACATTTCCGCGGTGATGGTGGCGACGGAGGAGGTGGTGCTGGCGATTACCACCGAAGGAAAGAAAGGCAGTGTCGCCCCATGACGCCCAGACGACGGGTTCGCCTTCCAAGTGCTCGTCGACACGTTCAGCTCCCGTGGCCCTCTGTCGGATCCGGGAAACGACGTTCTACGCTTCGAACGTATATATATACATTCGATAAAAAATGCTACACACCAACATAGCGCGAGAGGAGAGGAGTTTTGGCAAGGGCATGACAATCTTCTGGCGGAAACTCTTCCACAATCTCGACGCGTTTCCATCGGTGTTTACTAAGCTCGTCTTGTAGTCTAGCCTCACTCCGCTGAGGGAAAAGTACCGATCGGTCATGGAGGCGGCTCCTTACCACCGGGGGCACTGCGACAGCGGCCGACCGCGGCTGGAAGAGCTCAACCGCGGGGCGAGGCAGTCTGAGGTCGCTGTGCCCGGAGGAGTGCGGCACGTGGAGTTGAGGGCACCCGCGCTACGCGAGGCCGGCAATTGACTCTTTGTCACGGACTTCCTCCAACGCATGCGTGATGCTTGCGGAGGTGGCCACCTGCGTGCCGGCGCTCAATGTGGCCATGCGCGACGGTGAGAGACCAGCTGACGTGTTATTTCGGGGGTAAACTCGGGAGAGGGAGGGCACCGGACGATTGCTTGCTTCAGAGGGGGCAGAAGTCGAAGCCTTCGCCTACATGGACGATTTTTTCCCTCGACCTCATGGGGGTCTGAAACCCGGAGATGCATCCCAGATATCCCCTGATTAGCACATGTCACAGCAAGCACGGCCAGCGCCATACCCTTCCTCGGGTGCGAGCTTGGCGGAACCGATATCATTGTCGATTCCGCCAAGACCGGGGCGCTACGATACCCCCAAAAGGGTCACGTTTCAGCGTGTGGAATTCGTTTCGCTCCTGGCACGTGTCGGCGTCCGAGTCGCGAAAGAGGGAGAGGTGAGGGCGGTGGGTTGGTCCCTATCGGCACCGGAGAGTACATCGAAAAGCGAGCAGTGGGGGGCAGTACCGGACGGAGGCGCGGATTTCCTTGCGCGTTGCTTGGCGGGCATGCTCGACAAGAAAGCGGTCGCCCTAATTTTCGCCCAATTTTCTCGGGCAGAGAACCAGAAGCAACCTCAAGCGCGTCATAAACATGGGGTAGATACCTTCCTCGAAGCACGCAGGACGAGTACCGAATACGCGGTGCAGTGGGAACAAGAGCATTGATTCGCCATCTCCAAGAAAGTTGGGCAGGGTGGTGACGGTGATCGCGACTGCGTGGGTAGCGTTCGGGCCGACGGACTCGTGAAGCCAAGACGGAGATAGTGTGCCTGCAAACGACCTATGTGGGCAAGGTACCATTTAACATCACTGCAGCCGGCCAGGTGTACAAACAAATTGTCGAGCTTGCGCACTTAGGCGGGGGCTATCAGCGCAAATTGGGATTTTAGTGTCGAGGGAACTCGTCGACTCGAGAGGGCGTGGACGAGCTTCTGGTGGTGAAAGATGGAAATATATGACCGCCAGGGTGTGCGCTTGCGCCTGAAAGTACAAATGCTGGCGGCCGAGGAAATCGCAACGTCACTCTACGAGTGCGTCACGTGGAGCCCGAACAAGGCCGATTACGACAGACCACGGCAGATCCATCACAAGTTCCTCCTATTAATACAATACGCCGAAGCGCGAAGACCACACCCTATCCTACACCAACGCGCTTGTGGAAACAGACTCTGAGAGCATCGAGGCGACGGTACGCAGACGAAGGATACTGCTCGCGGGCTTCGTGGCGCGCATGGGAGAAGAACGCCTGCCGAGGAGGGTGATGTTTTGGGGAGATGGTCGGGGATGTCAATGAGCAGGCAACATCAGCCTAATGTCGTGATGGATGTACAGTAGCGACTACCAGTACAACAGTTTATCTACTGTAGTCATGACTCAGCATGGAACACTAAAAAAAAAGCAGAAGCATAACAACCAGTGAGGGTAAAAGGCTACTCCGGGGGGTAGGAGTGGGACTGGATGAGGGACCTCGAGGGTGTTCTTAAGGCGTTCGGCATCACGACCGAAGGTTGGCGCGGGGCAGCACAGAAAGCCGGCAGATGGTTCCGAACGGATCGAAGACCGGGCCAGGGCCTTCGCGCGGAAATGGCACGAGAAGGGGAGGAGGACAATTACAAGACGACAAAGGGCGGTTGCAACCGCGACACGAACCTTTGACGCTAATGCCCGCGCGCGGAAGGGGGATGACGGGAGGCAGGGGCGGGGGGGACAGCGGCCATGCCAAAAGTCTGACATCTGGGCATGGCTCTCGTCGCCATGATGCGTCCCTTCCCTTGGACCCACGTAGTTAGCGTATTTCCGCCCGGACTCTCTATCCTTTCTATGTGCCCCCAGTGTCTGCTTTTAGTTTTATCTACTTTCTTCTTCCTTTTCGCTACCCGGTTTTGCTGTATAGCATATTGGCTATGTCACTTTTTTGCTTCCTTGCTCTTATTGTTGCTCTTATTTTTTGTGGGTTCTGTTTTTCGGTTCTGCGCCCCCCCCCCCCGCTGCTTAACCTGCAAGTCTGCGTACTACCTCGCGTATGTTCTTCCTTGAATTTTAGTTTTCTCCCTTCACTGCTTTCGATTTCGATTTGTTCCATCTTGTTTTTTTATCCCTTACAGACATTTTTGCGATCCCCTCAATTTATGTTGTGCCTCGTATCTACAGTAGTACGTACATACACACGCTAATTTCTATTAATTTTGTTTTCTCGGTTGTGGGATTTGCTTCAGTTATTATGTGTAGCATATTAGTTTTTGTTTTGTTTCCCCGAGGTATTCTTCCCCTTATTGGACCCTGTCCTGTGATCACGAAGTCGATTTTGGCAATGAGCTACTGTGAAAACAGCAGCAGCAACAACAACGACATGAGCACACCCTCGAGCTACCGGGAGCTGACAAGACACAACCGTTCCTTGAGGACGGACGTCCGGGCGATAAATAGACGCTGAGTCGTCACCAGCAGGCACAAGCGCGCTTGTCGACAGGGGAAGGATGGTTAGGGTTGCCTTCGGCAGAAGCGAGGAGGATGTCCGCCTCCACTAGAAGCAGAGTTGGGGATTTTGCCAGAGATCCTGTTGGAACTCGCCGGCCCTGTTCTTTTGAACGAATAAATACTACAGTAGGCTGCCTGATTCTGAAACCATAAAGATCATCAACCGGTTTGGAAGGGGCCTGCGGGAGCTTCGCAACACGTGGGGGGTCCCGAGAGAAGATATGGCCGGCATCGTCCCTGGGTCGTGCCTAGAATGGGGTCTCGGCAAAGAGGAAGACATCGCCCTAAGACCCCTGGAAATCGGCATGCTCGCGGTGCGCGACGCACGGACTACAGTCCTCCTTAAGCGCGACAGCAGCTACGAAATAGGAAAGCCGGAAAACTGTGACCGCCACGTCCCGCAAGCCCGCCTGAACCGGGCAACCAGGTAGGAGGAATATATATTTGAGTCTTGACCAAGGCCTTCCGCAAGAGCCTCTCAGGGAGCGAGAGCTACCGCCTGCCTTCGAGCGTGGCCAGCGGACTCCCCTCGAGTCCTCCCAGCGTCGGAGCCGTGGGCTTGGGCAGGATGGTGTTGGGCATCAAGGAGTGCGTGGGGGCAAGTTACCCCTGCTGCAAGACACTGGTCATAGATACACAACAAGCGCCACACAAGGGTATTTTCTCGAGCTAGAGCGTAGGTAAGCCACCACTATTAATAGCTCAATTCTTCACGCGGTGGTTCGCACCCGGAAGCGGCTCGGAGTTCCCCACCAAGCGGAAGGCGGGGAGCCCTTAAACCGCAGACAGGAATCCACGGACGGACAAAGTTGTCCGTGGAGGAGGTCTTCGTGACGCCCCCTCTCCGAGAGTTCCGTGCATAAGTTGATCCCGCTGGACGTTTAACACTCATACCGACCCACAAGCGCGTTCACATATTTACAGAGGCAGCGCTGATCATGATGGATCAGCTGTGTTGTAGCTACTTCCGAGCGCGTAAGCGCCAACACGGCGTTCGACCGGGACAAGCGTATTTCGACGGGGTCTACTATTGTAGGGCCAGCTGATGTCCTTTTTGGGATTTCAGAGAGAAAAATAAAATACAATGTGGCGATATGAAAACCACCGACGGCACGAAACAGTCCCGCACTGCCCGGGCTGCTGGGTGGGGTAAGGGATGCGTCCAAAGTGCAAAAGTAGAGGTGTGATGCGACTCGCGTGCAGCATGCTGAGGAACTACTCGCACTGCAGTGCGTTTTTTCTAGACGGTTAATATGGTCGCAGCTCTCGTTGTTTCGCTTTTTTCTGAGCCTCAAAGTGGTTGAAGCCTACCCCGCGAAAAATACAATGAGCTGTTGGTGGGACCGTGACAGTGGAGCCTTGGAGCAATGTTGCAAGAGGATAGCGCTTTTTCGGTTTCGAGGATGGTTTCAAGCGGTATAACGAAAGAACGGCAGGGGGGAGGTGGGCGGGCAGCAACAGCAGTGTAGACGCGTGTGCTCTACTGCGAGTACACCTATCAATAGCACTATTGTGCCCCATACAACAGCAATGTGGATCGGTACGAGTATACAGCCACATTTCACGAAAAGCGATCGCTCGGTAGACGGCGATCATCCGCATGTTTCGACCGTTGTACACTGCTGTGATCTCGAGAAAATCTTCCCGTTCAGACGAACTTCCTTTTATATGTGCTCCAACAGCACATTGAGTATTTCCAAGCAGGCACACCGACTACGTAGCTGGTACGTCGTACACCAACCAAGCAGGCCTCTAGCCAGGGTTATGGATAGGTCTAAAAGGGTTAGAGTTCCAGGTCGGGGTGTTGGCCACCGTTAGCCGAAGCGGAAAATAATTTCACCTCCAGGAAAAAATAGCTCATGTACAGTTTCGCCTTCGGCAAATTAGACGCCGCACCAATGATGCCGCCTGCGGCGGCGGAAAGTTGCGGTGCCAAACCCCCGTGTTGTGGCAAGCCGCACATCACCTTCGGCAAGTGTTACGTAAACAGCTATTTGAACCAAAATGTTGCGCCAGCTCACCGGCGCAAGCGCAACAACAGCTATCTATCTATTACGAGTTTAGGTTTAGACCTACGAGTACCTACGAGTACCACCTACATGCTCGCTCGACCATTGGCTCGACGGATGGTTTGTTTTTTTACCGCGCACTGCGTACCTCGTACTACTGGTATCACCGCGCATGAGGAGATCAGGAGTTACGACCTCACAACGATACGTATATTTTAAGTCACTTACCCGTTACACACCTGTGACCACGAACTGTACGCAGTACGCATGATATGTTTATGTTGTGGCGATGAGTTACTGAAATGTGAAATGTGAGAACAACAACAAAAACAACAACAACACCCCAGCGTCACACATTGCACGAATCGCACGGTCGGTCACGCATGCCATATGTATAGACGACACACGACGCACGACGATCGACGATACCATGGTCTGGTCACGATTCACGGTTCACGATCGACGATCGACGATGGACGACGATCTCAGAAATAAAAAACCGTTACAAACGAAACAGAACTAAAAACGCGGCCTAATTAGCCCTGCTCTTGCGAAGGCCACACAGAGGAAAAGAAGCCCAGTAAAAGTGGAGACACTCAACGCCCTCTCGCGCAGGGGCACAATGGCAGACCGCACGCTCACTGCACGCACGATTCGGAAAGGGTTTGCGGTAGACTCGGGTGGCGGCGGCGGCACCGTGCGGTTAAAGAACAAGCGAATCGCCACGGCTGCGGAGCTGGGCTTAGCTGAGCACCTTGCAGTCCTTGATGAGGCAACGGAGCTGCCCCCGTTCGGGTTCAACATCGCGGGGCTCGAGCAGCGGCTGGAACGGCGCCTAGGGCTTGAGATCACTCCGGTGCGATGCTTGCTGTTATGCTCCTTTCACCGATCGTGCCGTCCTGGTTTTGGGCATATGGCATGCAACGAATCCTCGGGGGCTCTATTTGAAAATGTTTGTTTTTACGAATACTTACGATCGAGCACAGAAGCAGCAGGGCTCTACGTAGACGATACATATCAGATCATATCAGATGTATGATATGATATCATGTGATACGAACATAAGACTCGTACTTGACCCAGGTACCGGTACTCGTACGACTGCTACTACTCTGTCTACGAGTACGTACTGCTACAGCAGCTACAGCAGCAGCATCAACATGCAACACTTAGCACGTGCGGGCCTCTGTGGTACCAGCGGCACGAAATGCCATTACGAAACACCTGCTGGTACATACGACGTGCCTGGTACATATATATGAAATGGAAGTAGAAGTGTGGAGCACTCGTATGTCATTCCAGTATCAGCTGATCGGTACCAAAAGCCGGTTCCATGAGACCGCAGCGGCAGCCTACGTACTACGTACAGCAGCCGTGTTGACTCGTGCGAGTACGTGCGATTTTGACTTAAAAATGTACCAGGAATAAGTAGCAGCACCCGGTGGTATGCCGCGCTCCTGGCGTGCACTATGCGCTTGTATGCACTCTGCCGCTGTACGAACGAGTACCTGATATCATTCGTCAAGGTCTGAGTATCATTCGTTCCACCGTACTTAACGTGGCAGTTACTATTATTAGTTACTACGCGGACGCTGTTGACACCGGTTCGCTTCCGACGCACTGACTACTGTGCTCACTCGATCGCTCGATCTCAATCTACAAAACAGTAGTAGTTGGTACTCGTGTTAATCGTTATCTTTACTCGTACATAATGCGGACAGATTACGGTATACTGTAATCAAGATAACACCCCCCCCTAATACGGGGCATCTTCCGAGCCGATTTTCTCCTTTACGAAGGGGGGCCAGCCAACATAACAAAAACGGTGGGTTTGGAAAGATAGCGCCGACGTCTCTCCCTATACCCGCATCGGTGACCGTTTGCGCTCTCCCCATTAGCGAGGACACTATTTAGCTTGGAACGTCGTCCGAACATGGTGTTGAGCGTACGGATGGTGTGGTGTTTGCATCCTTGAGATTGCGTCTTCTTATCAGGAAGGCCGTTCTACGGTCTTCTGTTATCTACCCGTATCTCTCCGCAGGCACGTTTCAATTTTTTTTCGTAATTTTGTGGAATACACTCGACCGCGACCGCCCAGTTTGGTGAGATAAGTTTCGAACGCTCGATGCTCGATCTCATATTATACTCGTTGCTCACGTTTTTTCATAATGTTTGCAACAATAATTGCTCGCTGCTGTTGTGTTCGATGTTCATTGTCTTAACTTTCGCCTTACGCACTTTCGCTTTACGTCGTTCTTATGACGTCCTGCACGCAGTTATTCTTCATCCTGGAGAAATCAAGTCATCTGGTCACTACGTATATGATACCTGATACTGTTGCGAGGCAGAGAAAAGCGTAGAATACGATTGATTAAAAAAAAAAAAACTCGAATTGTCGAATTATCGAATTATACATTCCCAGTCGGTACACTTGCGCTGCGAGTAAAAGTAGGATCCACTTGTGTGTATCATATATACGATATAACGTATGCTACGATATAGTTGTAGGGGTTTCGGACAAGCGTTTGATTGGTTGATTACGACGTATGCTATACCTGGTATGGTTGTAATCGCTGTGGACAAGCCTTCTTTGTTTGGTTGACTACGATGAAACATGTTATTCAGCAGTACCTGGTACGCACGAGTACATACAGTAGTTCGTCGACGGTCGGCGCTATATACTGCCGTATACTACCACTCTGTCGGCGGAAAGGTAAGGAGCCTTGGTGTATAAATATGAAGACTACGAAACAGTCCCTACAATTCCTTCCAGAGTGCTGTACGTAGTATATATATACTGCTGCTGCTGTGAGACCTAGTAAGATCTTCCGGGGGTCGGGCCGTTCAATCTGGCGCAATTTTACGGGGTAGGAAGCTTTGGGGTGGCACGGGCCTGAGACCCGCCCCAGCCCCTACAGTAGATAGACCTAACCCTGACCCAAACCTGGCGCGAAAACGGATAAAAAACGGGCCAAAATGCGGCTGAGCCGATATCGATTCTTCTTTGTTGGGGTTGCGAAACAGTTTTGCGGACCACGAGTCCGAACTGCGAACCACGCGATATGCCTCCCTTGACCAAAAGTAGGAGGTTTTAAAATATCCGGAGAGATTCCTGCCTTAGAAGGCGTTGCAACAACCAACAGTTCTAAAAAACGTGCCCACAGACGGAAATTTCTCGGCAGTGCTTTTACTTTTTCTTTTTGGCCAGGGATTCAATTTTCGCTAACTGCGTGACACTTTGCGAGCGCAGACGCCACTGTGTCTAAACAACGGTATCATGCGAAGCGTAGAGCTGCTCGTGAAAACTCACCGGTATCAGACCGAGAGAGATACAGTAGTGACAGATACCAACTTAAAAGAGCCCAGCCGCATGTATGGCATGCAGCACGCCGGCAGCGTGACAGTGGCCCGCCCGTTCGGTCTTGCCAGAGGAGCTGTCGCGCTTTGCCCTTGGGAAGCTTCTATTGGGCTGCGCCCTCGATTCGAAACTAAACTCTGTCGCGCTGGGTTCTTTTTTGAAGCGTATTGGCGCGAACCTCGCCGCCCCACCAAAGAAGCTCGTACCCGGTACCGATAATGAGAATCACGTGATGCAAGTTCTGCGCCATGTGGAGCCGCTCAGGGAGACCCGCCGAAGGCGAGGCACACATCGGAGGATAGCTTGCGTTGGCGCTTGGTTCAGCCATTTGCCGCGGGTACTACGGCGGTACGAGTAGCTTTCAGGTTTTTTGTAGTGTCCCCGCGTGAACACCCGCCTTCCATCTCGCGGGATGTGAATGTGCTACCGAACACCTTCTCCCGCTAAGCTTAACTAATGTACGTTGTGGTCTGTTTGTATTGTTGTTACGCGGTGTATACCAGGCATGTGTTATGGTGTAGTATACAGGTACCAGCTTCATGGTGTATGGGACCTTTTGCGGCATACCCAAATCCCATATATTTTTCGATCAGACTGATACATTTTGTGTGGCAGACGGGAACGTCCTAACCCTCCCCCTCCCTCGCTCCTCCTCTCCCCCCCCCCCCCCCCCCCCCTCCCCCTCTCGGGCTCAGGCCGCGATCAACGAGTGCCTGTCACCTTACTACAACCTCCGGGAGTGGGAAGAGCGCTACGTCGTGACGTCCTTGGGCGAGGACATCGAGGACTTCCCCGGCGAGGGCAGCGGCAACCGGCCGCCGCGGTCGCCCCTGAAAGAGTTCCATCTGTTTTCGGACGACGAGGACGATAACGCCGGCAACGGCGGCGGCAGTAGTAGCGACGGCCAACACGATCAAGAAAACCACGCGAACGACCAAGAGAACCACGACGTTGGCGGTCAATGCTACCACCGCCATGGTAGCGATGACGTCCACAACGGAAGCGCACATAAAGGGGAGGGTGTCGCCACTGCGGCCGCCGCTGCCACCGCCGCCGCCGCTGCCGCCGGGGGCGGGCGGGGAGCGGAAAGTGTCGGTGGAGGCGGGGCGAGGTCCGGAGGCGGGGCCGGGGGCGGGGCGGCGGCGTCTTCGAGGCCTCGTCACCCTGCGGCGGGAAGTTTCAAGAGTTTTGGATGCAGGTGGCATTCCGACGGAAGGCCAGGCGGCGGCGAGGGAAAGCGGGAGGGCGGCATTGTCGTCGTTGATAGTGATGCGATGAACGTGGGTTGACGGCAGGTTGACCGCTGATTGACGTCAGGTTGACCTCAGGGTTGACGGCTGATTGACCGCAGGTCGGCCGCAGATCGAGCGAGGTCCGTTTATTGGCTGAGCGGGGTTATAAGAACCAACCCCGCGGGCCGGGTCTAGACTATACATATAAAACAAAAATGGGAAAACGGGTTTTGTGCATATATTTTGGCGTTTGTTTACGCACACTTTTGATACATTTGAAGATCCGCGCCCGAAGAGAGGACGAGAAGAGGCGACCAGGGGCGCGATAGAATGGGCGAAAAAAGAGGGGGGGGGGGGGAGGCTAGTTTGGTATTTTCGGATTTTCTTTTTTCGCGTTCTCGCGGAGAAGACCAAAAGGCGGGGGCGAGAGGGGGGAGAGGGGGATGTAAGAAAGCCTCCCCTTCCCATCAACTTCCAGGGAAGTAAGTAGACCAGGTAGCTTTCTTGTTTTCGAGTCGTTTCCGGGGTTCAGACTCAGTTTGGGCGAGTAGATAGAGAGGGGGATGCTGCGCGTCGCAAGGGACTCGAGCGGGGAATTGGGTTACTCGATAGACGTTCGTCGGTTGTCGTTCGTCGGTTGCAGTTCGTCGGTCGCAGGTTACGTTTTAGTATTGATTCGTCCTCCTGGCGGTGCGTAGTCAGGGCTCTTGATTGTGTGTTCGTCATGTCGTTGTTTTGTTGACCTATGATACCCTGATCGCTCAAGAGTTACTGGATGCCCCCTGCGCTTGCTTTTCCCTACTGTTTCTGCTGTCGGCGCGTGCTTTAAAACTCTACATAATGTATTTTTCTTTATGATTGTGTCCTGTCAGCGTTGCGTTTAGTACCCGTGGCATATATGGCGGTATCGGCGGGGGAGGCTTCAAGAAATCTGCGCAGAAAGCTGCACAGAAAGCTGCGGAGGCGTGTTTTTCTTGTTTTGTTGCCGGCTGCGTCGGTGCTGATTGGAGTCAGCACTCAGCCTTGCGTTTTGTTCGTGCTAGATGTTTTTTAGCGGTGAGTTTTGGGTTGTGCGTGCGTGCGCGTGTGGGGTGTACGTGCGTGCGCGTGTGGGGTGTACGTGCGCGCGCACGTGTCTTTTGCTTCTTTTTTTGTTTTTGTCCTGTGCTTCCGTGTGCTGTACGAGTAGAGTTTGTTTTTGTCCGCGTGGTGTGCGATGTATGCTCGTCAGAAGCTTTCGTGCCGCTGGTGTACCTTTTTTTGTACTTTTGAGTGTGTTTGTTGGTGTCCGGGTCGATCGCTGGCCGGAGTACTGTTGTATCGTTTACCCTCTAGTCCTCACGCAAATACTGCGTGGGGAAGCTTTTTGTCCCTGTGGCCAGAATCGGCCTAAATGCCATACCACCCGCGAACAACAGCAACGACGAATTGTACACGATACCTGGTACTTGACATGCATGTGCGTTCTGTTCCAACGCGTGATGTGTTCAGTATGTGTACTCATATCAGTAACCGCTCTATATATGTGCAAGCCTTGTTCCACATATCGTGGACATGCCTACTGCAGTATCGAAGAACGGCGCACATTATATCCGGTAGGTGGTGTTACATCACGTGAAACAGGTCGTCCGCATCGCTCGAAAATCGTCTTTTCATATTCCCTCTCCCCCCCCCCCCCTCAGAAGCGGTTCTTGGTAGGATGCAGCTCACCCTTCATTCAACTCGCCCAACACCTCACGGCGCTTCGCGCTTGGTGCTAGCAATGTCTGCCTGGTCGATGAAAACCCGACATGCTCTGTCCCGGCATTGTAGGGATGCGAGGGTCTATGGTCATACGACTACGGCCATGCATGAAAATGAAGTACACCCCTCGGCCCTCCTTCTCAACCATCATTACCGGTGCGTACAGCAAGTACGTGATATTTCATCTTTATCGTGCCCCGTCGCGCCAGCTCTGCAGCTGTGGCACCCCGCCAGTTGTCACCGGCATCCTGCCGTGTGCTGTCACTACAGATTATTAGCCCATAGCGTGTGCTCCGATTGTCGCATCGATGTTGAGGACCCACTCCTACCCCTCCCTCTAGCATATTAAAAATATAGACAAGTTCGGGCCAATGCCTCCGTAGGTCGCACAGCCACCGTTGCCTTGTACACAGGGTTGCACGGGCAGGTGCCATGAAAGGCCAGCAAGTACAAAAAAACGCTACAACACAGTAGTTAGGCCATGCATCTTATCATTTTGTACTTGGTATAGGTTTCTACTTTCGAGGACAACTCTGCTTAGACTTTCCTATCTGTATGTCAGGTAGTCTCCGGGCTTTGATCTGGCTCACTACGTACCCTGTTACATAGCACCAGGTGGTATACAGACAGGCAGTTCGGCACAACTCCCGCGGCGTTGGTATATTCATCCCTGACGTGCCACAGACAGCGTGAAAGACATAATGTTTGTTGGCAGCGTGTTTGTTCGACTGAAGCACAAACATACAGGACACTAGGAGTGTGTACAGGCTGAATTGAAGGGTTTCCATGTATAGGAAAGGACAACAAGACCAACTGCTGCCGATCTCACTCCCCTCTCAAGGCCTGGCTGGGGTCTGGCTCATTGCCCAGGAGATAGTGCGTATCCTCCTTTCTTCTCTATCTCGTAAACAATAGGTTATGAACCTCGATACGCGTAGTATACGATTGCACAGTACGAGTAGCAAATATAGTCTCGTGCGGATCGGGGGTGTAGATCTCCAGAGCAAGTATAAATGGGTAAAAATCAGGTTATGAGCCTCGATACGCGCAGTGCACCACTACGCAGCACTACTATTAACAAATATCACCGAGTAAGATGCACGGTAGTCTTGTGCCGCTCGGGACTCTGTGGACCTCCAGTGCAAGTAACAGGAACCGAGGGTGCGGATCTCTTGACCATCCCCATAGTTCGGTAGTGAGGATCACTTGACCATCGTCCCAGCGCTGATGAGGTGAACGCGTACCTTTATCCAGATGCAGAAGGTACCACAGTAGGGGCTGACTGGAATATCGGTATCACCAGAAGAAGTACTGCGACTTTCCAGAATCGCCGGAAACACTATGCTTGTGGCGCCACAGAGTATAGTCAACCGTGGATATCAATCAATATGGTATCCGGTGCGTTCAACCAGAGGGGCTCCACCTTCACTCCGGGAAGGGTACGTACATACCACCACACACAGGCTTTGGTTGTTGATCATGTATATACCACAGTGGTAGTCGACCCGTCGAGCACACAGGTGATGATGGAACTCCAACGGCCGCAGGCCATGATGCCCCGGCGGCCTCAATCGACGATGCGCCAGCGACTCTAGGCGATGATGCTCTAGCGACCCCCTGGGGACGATGTTTCCACAGCCCCAGACGATGGTGGTGCAGTGATCCTATCGGCGCTTCCTTGCGCTGTGAGCGCGATTGCAGGTGATGATGCCAACGCCTTCTGCATCACCGAAGCATCATCGCCCGGGATTGCCGGAGCATCGTCTCCCGGGAGTGCTTCATCATCTTTGCCAAAATTGATCCTTGGGTCGTATGCTGTCCACGGATAACCTAAATAGAGTCGTGGGCTCGGATGTCTTGCACAACAACAATATGTCGAGCTTGAAGTCGAAATTGACGTGTAGCAGGCGTTATCTTTGCACAGCGAGATCGATAAAGTAGTCTAACCGCTACTCGTAACACCGTCAGCCTGAACAGCTTTCCAGTAACTTTAGTGGTATTCGTGTCTCTTGTGGTGCGTACGCAACACAATGACCGACTAAACAATTGACCGAGTACTATCATTTTCACGTAATTCCTTCTCCTCGTTCCCTGCGTGTGTTCACCTATTAATAGAAGGCGCTTCTACCCCGCATTACATCATTATCGTATGGTGGAGTTGGCTTTCAAGTCTGATATCAGAAAAGCGAACCAATCACATCGCCACCTATAACATCGCCGGAGCCTCAGTGCTTGGGGCCGGCGGAGCATCGTCGCCTGGGGGCTCTATATGGCGGGCCGGATGACCACGCTCAACTCAGGCTGTCTGACCCTCATCGCCTGGGGCTGCCAGAGCATCACCGCCTGGGGTCGCTGGAGCACCACCACCTCAACTACTACGCTGCCAGGCATATTGTAATCAGCCATATACTACATGCATCAGCAACAACAGGTTTGAGCCTCGACTTCGAACAGTTGCTAAATACGACTCCACGACGTCTACTGTAGATTATCGACGACTGCATATAGACATGCGAATGTGCGCAGTGTTCGTATCCACTCTTTATTGACGAGAAGGTGTCCAGGTTCACTACATCCAAACCTGATACAATATGTAAATGGATGCCAAAGTAGACGGGCAATCTTGGGTGGGGGGCAGCTTTGTTTCAATATGGGGGACAACACTCATTTTTCGGACTCAAATTATACCCTGGTACTTGCTATACTATGATATGTAAATTCCTGACGGGTGGATGGACAGACGGGCAAGAACATAATTTCCAAAACAGAGACCCTATCTAAATTAACACGTAGAGCACGGCTTTCCAGCAGCAGGTAGCTCTTCTTGCATGTAGGTCTCTATAGTAACAGGGCGTGGGCCAAAGAAGAGCTGCGTATTGCGCCTGGTAGCTGTGGGTGGACCTACGTGAAGGCCCTCTGCGTGGACTCGGTTGAGACTGCACCACTGAATTCCGGCACTTAATTTTGTTGTGAGAAAAACAACAAGCAAACGCCCGATTCATCGTAGTGATGACTAACTTTCACCTGCGACCATGCTCAAAAAACGAAAAGCAACGCTGGTATGCTATTAACCCATTCATAACTGAAAAACTTATCCCACACTAATTCCAAGTAGTTTGTCCCCAAAAACGGGGGACCGGTTCTTAAGGGGTTAATAGTGCATCAAGATAAAAATAGGAAGATTCACGTTTCAACCACATTTTGATCTGAGCAAGACACACACATTTATGTACAAATATATCAGTAAGAGTCCCACATGGAAAAATATCATACCTCACTGTTAAATTAGGTATTCATAGGGCTCTAGACCAACTACAGCGAGCGGTACGAAGAGCGTCATCGTTTAAGACACGGTCCAACAGTAAGGCAAACCGCATGGAGAAACCACTCCCGACCTTGCAAGCAGGCTGAAACACCACACAAAATCAAATACTGTGGCGTCGCTGAAACTCGTAACCTCTCCCCCGTATCATCTACCACTCCATTCACTGCTATGAGGTGCAGGAGAAAAAGCCGGTCAGGCCTCTACCAGTACATACCAGGTACTACCGTACTACTGTCCGTCGTGGTTACTGATTCTGTCCCCGTGGCTCAAGCCCAGCGCCAAAACCAGGTACTGAATCACTGTCACTCTGAAATCGCACGTTTGCCCAACGCATCACCCCCCCTCCCTCCCCCGGTGCAAGCAATGTCTGCCTGGTTGGTGAAAACCCAACGTGCTCCGTCCAGGCATTGTAGGGATGCAAGGGTCTATGGTCATACGACTACGGCCGTGCACGACATGAGTACACGCCCCTCACTATTTAGTGTGGTGCGCCGGCAAAAGAACTGAAAGACACCAGACCCTCAACGAGTACTAGGATTGGGAAGTCCCAGTAACTTGAACATTTCTCAATACCAATATGAACGAAAACAAGCTGGAGATAGTCTCGAAAGAGATTCGGAGAAAGACGGTGAGGCAGGGTGGGTGGAGTAAGAAAGATTGGAAGGGTAAAGTACTAGTAGTGCTGGTATTCGGAGTTCCTAGCGACATGACGAGAATAGAGTTCAAGAGAAAGTGCGACGAAGTAGGACTATACTGCTTTGCATTAGGACAAGTAGAAAGGGAGGGAGAGCATTTTCGAGTTACACTTAAACCGAAAGCGAGCATGGAGTGGCAGAGATTAGAGACAGAACAAGTGTCGGCATGGGTTAGAAGACTAGGGTGGAGGGTATGTATAGCTAATGGAATAGCGAATCTAAGACGTAGTCCTAGGGTGAACGAAGGTAAGGGGAGGCAGGAAACAGTAACTGGCCCAAAGGGAATGGGAGAGAAACACAGTGGCGTAGAGCAAGAAGACAAAACCAGAAACGGAAACAGTCAGAAAGCTCAAAGAAAAGAACACAGAAGTAGCAACGAAGGAGAAAAAACGAAAGACAAGAGTCGAGCGAACAATGAAACGAAGAAGAAGCTGAGAATAGGGTCATGGAACGTATGTGGATTCGCCACGGAAGAGCGCAAGAGGATAGAAATAGCCGAACAAGTAAGTGAGCGCGATTTAGACATAGTGGGAATTCAAGAGTCGTGGGAAAAAGAGGGGGGCGAAATAGGATGCACAATTGGAGAGTACGCATGGATAGGGAAAAAGAGAAAGGGACAGAACAAGAAGAATAGGGGGGCGATTTTTTCCAAAATTGAATTTTTGCTGTCTTTCGTTAATACGGGCCTTTAGGGCCCGTTTTAACGAAGAAAGAAAAAAATCAATTTGGAAAAAACAAAAAAACAAATCCGCTTTTCATTGGTCAACACACGCACCAGCACCAAATATTAGGATCTTGGGGGCATAATANTGCTGTACCTTTCTTTAGTGTGTCTACTAGTTGTCCAGCTCTAGGTTTGTTTGTCAATGGCCCAGACTCCCCCGGTATTTGGGCGTCTCGACGCTACGTACTGCTTAGGTGGCCATGCGGTCTTAAACCTGCAGCGTTAAAGAGACTCGTCCATATATAACGGCATTCGAGACATATGATGGTCCATTTTTCTTCTTGTGAATGGCGCTGTCTCGAATAGCTTTTCAAAGATTCGCCCTTCAACGTCGCGCTATATATAGGCTGTGAGCAGCGCTCTCTCGGACCCCGCTCAAGCTCATGTGGAGGATGTTGACGGTGGCAAGCGTCAGGGGTTGCGCAAGAACAGTCTGTTCTCTCCAAAATCGTTCAAGCGTCGTCAGTATCGTGTTTGGGTCCTTCTGCGGGGAGTTGTTGTTTTTTTAAACGGTCTTAGGCTACATGGGCACAGCAGTGCTCTCTCCCCAACTACTGCTTGCTGTGCTTTCGCGGCTCGTCAATGTCGTATTAAGGCCTCTGTGGGGGGTATTGTTGGTGACAGATCTCGGGCTATTAAAGACACGCTGTGCTCTTTCGAACAACGTTCTCGACTTGTCGGTATCGTCTTAGCAGGGCATCTGTGGGGTTGTTGATGGAAGTGCTGGCGGTTGCACCGAGGGGGTGGCGACCGGTGACCGCCCGGTGCTTTGCCGAATTGTATCGCGCTATATGAACGGCGCTCTCTCGAACAAGCGTGCGAGCCTCGTTCGTCCCTTTCTACAAAAAAAACTGCTGGGATTATTAATTGAATACCACACTATTTCTGAGTAGATTTGTCTCCCTAACGTGGGCGCATTCCTGAAGGAGTCACAAAGGGGCCAAGGCTTTCATTGCGTAGGGTGTTGTGGTCGAAAGGCATTCTTGGCTATGAACAGGGCCCTCTCGAGCAGCGTTTGAGGCCTCGCCCCTATCGTCTTTCGTTCTATTGCGTGGGGGGTGTTGTTTGATGGGAGTCGCGGAAACGACGGGAGGTACCAAATCAGTGATGATGATGCGTGCTATACGATAATAGGGGTAAAACATTTGTTTTGCCTTTTATGGCAATTTTTTTTTTTAATGACTTATTAAAGGCTCCTTAAGGGCCCGAATTAACGAGTATAAAATAAATTCAATTTGGAAAAAATAAAATTCAATTTCGCTTTTCATTGGTCAACACACGCACCAGCACCAAATATTATGCCCCAAGATCCTAACCTTGGGTGCTGGTGCGTGTGTTGACCAATGAAAAGCGGATTAGATTTTTTTTTTTTCCAAATTGTTTTTTTTTATGACTTATTAAAGGCTCCTTAACCCAAAATCGTCGAAATAATGCCATTATTGATTTTTCCAATATGAGTTATTTGTGTATATATATATCTACTCTAAATACAGTAGGTCATGGGAGGGAGTGTTAATAATCGGGTTGACCCTTTCATATTTCTCGACATCGCATCAGGGTTTGGGTGAGAGGTGTAGGGTTCCTCAAGTGACCACCGTCAGACAGAAGAAAAAAAAGAAATGGTACGTACACAGCCTCTACCGTAGCATGCCTCTGGTACAACTTTACTGCGCAGCAGCCAGCCTGCCTCTGCCTACAAGCAAGCGCTTACTTTTTGACACCCATCATCGCGTTCACGACATGGGCGGGCTACCACCGTATAGACTACTTTGGTGGCGGCATCGACGAGCTGAGACTGTTCTGTCCCCAGTGGGCGTTTCGTGGGGTCTACTGTGAGGGTATTACCTGCTGAGCTATATAGGGAAGAACGGCGGGGGAGAGTGTTATAAGGACTACCCTGGGCTGGGTAATTGATCGATCTTTTACCCCTTCCCTATAGCTCAGCAGGTAATACCCTCACACTACTACTACTACTACTACTACTCTTGGTGATGGCATCGACGAGAGAGACCGGTTCAAGTCCCCATTGATTGGCCGTTTCGTGTGATGAGTGTGGACTTTGTCGGTAGGCCTTTTGACTCTAGTCACGACATCGGACGCGTGCTAGTGTAGTACGATAGAGGTATAATATACCGTTATTTGGCTGAAACGTTTTCTGAATGATGAAGCTCCTTAACCCAAATCCGTCCGACTTTCAGTCTTATTAATAAAAGTGTTGCAAAACTTGTCGTCGTGTACCTGGTATATACTTCGAACTATATATACTTGGCTATAACAGGATTATTCTTCGGGTATGTACTCGTACGTGACACTTTTATTTTCCTCCAAAAATCAGTTTTGACTTACTATTAGTATAGAGCTCCTGAAGTGGCCACCCTCAGCAAATACATGGTGCACCTGCATGCACCACCTCTGCCCTTAAGGTAGCATGCGTCATCGACGAGAAGACCCTTCGGCGCTCCTCAGGCGTTTCGCGTGAGTGGACGTTGTGGACTGTGGACAGGCCTTGACTCTGTAACGGCACCTGTTGTAACGGGCTGTAACGGCACCGACGAGACCTTTCGGTCCCCGATGGAGAGGCTTCGTTTCAGTGGAGCCCAATGGAGGTTCCGTTTCAGTGGAGTTTGTCCGCATGCCTCTTTGAGGGCGGGCGGCGTAATGCAATGTGATGTGGCGGTACGATTCCCATTTTTTTATACAAAAAAAAGGTAAAATGCGTCAGTCAGCTGTGAGTTACTACTATTAATACTTACTCTCCTAGTTGGAGCAATCGAATGGACTCTACGGTGCGATTCACTTATTTTATTGGAGCAAAGAGTATCCACAGACCGTAGTAGGGCTGGTAAGTTGGAGCAAAGAGTATCCACACACACCAGTCGTGCTATATACGATAGAGGTACTACTATCTGTACCGTTTTTTGGCTCAAGCGTTTTCTGAATGATCGGGCTCCTTGGCTCCTTAGGGCCCGTTTTAACGAAGAAGAAAAAAAAAACAATTTGGAAAAAAAATACATTCAAATCCGCTTTTCATTGGTCAACACACGCACCAGCACCAAATATTAGGATCTTGGGGGCATAGTATTCGGTGCTGGTGCGTGTGTTGACCAGTTCAAAGCGTATTTGAATTTTATTTTTTCCAAAATTGAATTTTTGCTGTCTTTCGTTAATACGGGCCTTTAGGGCCCGTTTTAACGAAGAAAGAAAAAAATCAATTTGGAAAAAACAAAAAAACAAATCCGCTTTTCATTGGTCAACACACGCACCAGCACCAAATATTAGGATCTTGGGGGCATAATATTCGGTGCTGGTGCGTGTGTTGACCATTGAAAAGCGAATTTGAATTTTTTTTTTCCCAAATTGAATTTATTTTATACTCGTTAATTCGGGCCCTTAACCCATATTCGTAGGACTTTCATTCTTAAGTGGCGAAATATTGCTCATAGTGTTACTTACTGTACGGCATGGGATTGTTCATCGGGTATGTAGCACTTTTACTCTCCTCCTGAATCGATTTTTTGGGTGAGCGATGGAGCTCCTCAAGTAATAAGTGACCACCCTCCGAAGGCAAAAAAGCTTATTAGCATGGTGTGCACACCTCTACCTTAACCCCTCAAGAACTGGTCCCATATATTTGGGGACAAACTACTTGGAATTTTGTGTGGGATATTTTTTTTTCGGTTCTGAATGGGTTAAGATAGCATGCGTCGACCAACAACCTCGGCGGCGGTAATGCCGTTAAAATTCCTTGTTACTTTCCCTGAGAAAGACGATACGTTTTCGATGACGACGACGCTAGTGGCAAACAAGAGCACACTGAGGGTTCCCGCCGTGTGAACTGTACACCGCAAAGAAAAACAAATAAGAGTTTCATGTCATTCGTGTGTATATGAAACTGGTTTTTAGTATTTTCATGTCTTTTCGTGTTGATTTCGAGGAAAACGGTAGCATCAGATATGTATCAGTCTCAGTCTGGGCTTGGTTTTAACGTTGCATGAGGCAACCATAAATCGGGAGCGGGGTGTAGTATGGTGCACCAGTCATAGACCAGCACCATTAGAGTCCCACGCCTGGATGGGAGGACGTGGTACCAACAGCGCATGTTACAAGCGGAGGCGTGGATGTTACTTTTTGGGGAGTGGGAGGGATTGGCTAGGCATTGCGGAAGAACTGCCGAGGCGGAGGGTGCGAATGAGACAGTCGGAATGGGAGTGAGGGGGGATTACGATTTCTGGATGTGGCCACTTGGAGAAGCATGGGTTTAGTATGCTCGGGGTAAAGGGGCGCACGTTACGACGATTCCTGTGGGGAAGGTTTCCCCGCAAGCTCGACGCAGCTTGGGTGACTCGAAAAAACAGAAAAACGCTGGTTGTTAGTCACGAGCGAGTCCGTTTTGACGCGGGCAACCGGCAACCAACAAAAACAATCATATCAGGGGGGGGGGGTCCAGGGGCTGGGTCCCAAGTTTCTAGGGCAGGGTCCCCGGGCCAAGGGTCCGGGGGATGTCCCAGGGACCTCGCAATTATCAGGGGGTTCAGGTATTACGGTCGAGACATAGCCCTCGCTCTCTATCATTGCCGGCGAGGTCGGGTTTTTAACGACCTTTAAGGCATACGACTCAGTTAGGGGGGGCAGATGGTACTTAGGAATTAGACTGGATGGCATTTTGTAGTCGTTCTTGCACAGGGCACTGGGGCTAGTGCCCATATTGTATAGCAATGTTAGCCTATCCCCCGTCTAAGGGTGCGTCGGTCAATATAAAGACTGAAAGCAAAAAAAATAGATTACCCTCTATGGATCAATACGTACTAACGACTCGGCCTGATGCCAAAATTAATACCCCCCCCCCGCACGTAGGTCTAGTATATACGATTATATTCCGACTGTATCCATCTTCGGTCTCGAAAGAGCCGAGCGTGGTCAATATTAAGATAAGCAAGAGACATGAGACCTGTTTCGTGTTGATTCTCAGCGGCGGTGTACCGTTCTCGCTATCCTGTTTTTTCGAGGTGGGAACTAAAAGCGGGAATGTGACGATCCGTCTATCTGACAACGGACGACAGAGTTAACGCGAGCTAAGGTCATATCCTTGTGATGGCTGTGGCTGCTGTGTAGACCGCGCCGGAGAGGGGGGGGGCGTACTCATTTGTTGCTTGCCTTAGTCATTTGATCATTGACCACGCATCCCTTCTCGAGACGGAGCACCGTTCCTACTCCTAATAGAGACACCTCCAACATTTGGGCGCTCATTACAGTGTTTCCATATAGTTACAAAGAGAACGCTTTTGCTGATCTTATCCCCTTCCTGTCTTCGCCGCCTGTGGCCACCGTCTATCTCCTAAGATAGCGATCGTTTTCTCTCTACTATTTAGTGTACCAAACTGCTCCATGTCACACTCGTCTATTTTCCTCATCTCCTCCTCTAAGCACATCCCTTTCCTCCTTGTATCTTTCACATTCTCCCACTATGTGAATCCACTCTCTATGGCTTTGCCACATGGGCACATATGTGCATCTACTTCCTCCTCCTCCCGGCTACTGGTATACCTCCTTCTTCTTTCTGGCAGGTCCAGGTCCCTACACGAAATCGCAGTTTCAGCTTTTTCGCGAAGTCCATTGGGCCGTGCAGATACCGTTTTCATTCCTATCTCCTTCTCTCAACCCCCCGTATAATCTCTAAGTGTTCTTCCCCTTCCACCTTCTTTCTCAGGCTAGCCTTTCCCTTCTTTCTATCCTTTCTTTTCACTTCTGTCTTGTATCCGCTAAATTTCTCTATGGCCAGCGTCTCTTTTGGTTTCCTATTCCTTCCATACTTTCTACGTACTACGCTATCCCACCTTATCCCAGCTCGCCCTTTGGTTACTTTCTCCCATACAGCTTTATCGGCTAGTGGCTGGCAACCTCTTATGTGGCATGTTCTTTTACTTTATATTGCCATTTCAACTTACGCACGTCTCTATTTGTCTTAAGTGGGTCATTCCCAGTTCTGCTCTCAATACTGTATTACTCGTCGTACTTGAGCATCCTAGTACTTTTTTAGCTGCTGTCATCTGTACTGTTTCCAGCTGTTTTACGAGCTTCGCCCTTCCCCTTCTCCTGCATATTTGCGTTGGTACAATCACATTCATCAGTATAATCTCTTAATTTAGTGTCAAGGTGCGAGTCTGTAGGACTGCTTCCATCTTGCCTAGTGTGCCTTACCCTTGCCTATTACTTTTATTTATGTGTGTATCCCAAGAGACAATACTTTTCGAGATTTCTACGCCAAGGTACGTATACTGGTCTACGATCGTAATTCATCTTCTCCCCACTTCCACTTACAAGTTACCGGACTCTCCTTATCTTCGTTACATACAACTACTGCGCACTTTTTTACGTTCGCCGTCACTCTCCACTTCCTGGTGTACTCGGTGCCTTCTCTATTTGTTTCTGCAGTCCTTCGGGTGTTCCTGGTATGCAACGAAATCATCCAGCAAACATCAACCCCGACATCGCATCTTTCCCCCACCGTGACCCCCTGCGATGCTGCTTCTACTGCTACTATCATGTCATTAATGTATACCTTGAATAGGTTAGGTGATAGCGTACATCCCTGGGCAACTCCCTGTAGGATATCAACGTACTTCGATATTTCCCCGTCCAACATCACAGCACTTCTCGCACATTCCGTCATCTTCTTCATCATTCTCCACATCTTTCCTCTTATCCCTATTTCCCACAACTTTTTCCACAGCCCATTTCTCCATACTGTATCGTAGGCCTTCTGTACATCTAAAAAGAAACAGTACGTTGTTAGCCCCGCGTCTTTCCTGCCTTGGATTATCTTACCTAAGGTGTACACATGGTCGACGCAGCTACGGTTTGGCCTAAATCCTGCTTGCCCTTCGCTAATCTTTTCTTCCTTCTCCATCATTGTTCCCATTCTATCGTTCAAAATCTTACAGAACGTTTTACCTACAGTGCTTAGTAGCGTTATTCCCTATAGTTACCCGGGTCAGCCTTGTCTCCTTTCTTAAACAAGTTTACTACTACTCCTTCTCTCCATCTCTTAGGTGCGTACTCGTTTTTCCATATCCAGTTATACAACTTGACCATCATGGTAAGCATTCCTTCTCCCCCGTACGTCATAAATTCATAAACTATTTGGTCTGCCCCTGCTGCCTTTCTACTATTATGTTTAGCTACACACTTCTTTACTTATTATCTTGTGAACTCTCCCTGTAACCCTTCTGAGCCACTGTCTTCCCTTTCTGATGCATCTACGTTCGCCTCTGCCCACGCGTTGATATCCTTCTCGAATTCTTCGTCGAACGTTTCGTTGGTTGTGGGCGTTCCTACCTTGCGGTAATGCTCTACACGTACTTCCCTTTTCCCCTTCGAACTACTAACCATTTTACCGTTCTGTGCTCTTAATGTAGCTATCCCCGTATCTGCCTCTCCTGCTTGTTTGCCTAGTATCCCTTTTATCCCTACCCACATCTGTTTCATCCCGCCATCAAAGTCTTCATTCGTTTATTAACTACGTCTTTCCATACCCCTTTCTTCTTCTTCTCAACCACCTTTTTTACTTTCTTTCTAGCAATTCCATACTCCTCCCATCCTGACGTAGTTTTGCTCGATGTGTATCTTGCGTGTGCCTTTCTCCTTACTCTTATAGCCTCTTTTACTTCTTCATCCCACCATTTTACTGCTCTATTGCATATTATCAACTTCTTCCCTATTACTTTACTTGCTGTGGTCTTGACCAATTTCTCCCATCCGTCTATTATCCTCGCTCCTGCACTATCTCTCTCTATGTTGTTATTTGTCGTACCTATGATTTCCAGCAGATCGGTAAAATGCTCTGCATTTTGAGTCATCTCTGCTTGGAATTCTTCCCGTTTTTCCTTTACTTCTAGCTCATCTATTCGCCATCTGTACAATTTCCTACCGCGCCTATTTTGGATAACTCTCGTCTGCTGGCTGTCTGTCCATATTAGGCAGTGATCCGTAGTTCCTACGTCCGCTGCGCATACATGTACTTCAGTTTCCTTACTACTTCCGTTTTCTACCACTATAAAGTCAAGAACGGAGCTTTCTCCCTTTTGTATGCACTGTCTAGTCCATTCTGGCTCTGGCTTGTTTGCTCTACCGTTCAGAGTCTTCATCTCATTGTCTTAGGAACTTCAGCATCTCTTCCCCGTTCTTATTCTTTGTTACTTCCCCATACTGTCCAATGTTCTCGTTCGGGTTGCTTGCCTTCCCAATTCTTGAGTTAAAATCTCCGACTAGTACTACTTCTCCTTGTCTTTTATAATTTTGTACATCTACTGCTATTTCTCCGAACTTCTTCTGTATATATTTTACCGTACTCTTCGACTCTGGGGGCATATAGATGTTTCCTAAGAAATRAATACTTTCGCTCCCCTCTCCCCTGGTATCTTTATCCAGATGCTTTCGTCGAATTCGTGTCTTGATCACTTCTTTATGCCACACAGGTATTCTTTGCTAGGAATCCCTACTTCCCCCAAAATTCAAATTCGCTTTTCAATGGTCAACACACGCACCAGCACCGAATATTATGCCCCCAAGATCCTAATATTTGGTGCTGGTGCGTGTGTTGACCAATGAAAAGCGGATTTGAATGTATTTTTTTTCCAAATTGTTTTTTTTTTCTTCTTCGTTAAAACGGGCCCTAAGGAGCCAAGGAGCCCGATCATTCAGAAAACGCTTGAGCCAAAAAACGGTACAGATAGTAGTACCTCTATCGTATATAGCACGACTGCTGTCTGTGGATACTCTTTGCTCCAACTTACCAGCACTACGACGGTCTGTGGATACTCTTTGCTCCAATAAAAGAAGTGAATCGCACCGTAGAGTCCATTCGATTGCTCCAACTAGGAGAGTAAGTAGTAGTAACTCACAGCCGACTGACGCATTTTACCTTTTTTTGTATAAAAAAAATGGGAATCGTGCCGCCACATCACATTGCATTACGCCGCCCGCCCTCAAAGAGGCATGCGGACAAACTCCACTGAAGAAACGGAACCTCCATTGGGCTCCACTGAAACGAAGCCTCTCCATCGGGGACCGAAAGGTCTCGTCGGTGCCGTTACAGCCCGTCACAACAGGTGCCGTTACAGGTGCCGTTACAGAGTCAAGGCCTGTCCACAGTCCACAACGTCCACTCACGCGAAACGCCTGAGGAGCGCCGAAGGGTCTTCTCGTCGATGACGCATGCTACCTTAAGGGTAGAGGTGCTGCATGCAGGTGCACCATGTATTTTCTGAGGGTGGCCACTTCAGGAGCTCTATACTAATAGTGAGTCAAAACTGATTTTTGGAGGAAAAATAAAAGTGTCACGTACGAGTACATACCCGAAGAATAATCCTGTTATAGCCAAGTATATATAGTTCGAAGTATATACCAAGTACACGACGACAAGTTTTGCAACACTTTTATTAATAAGACTGAAAGTCGGACGGATTTGGGTTAAGGAGCTTCATCATTCAGAAAACGTTTCAGCCAAATAACGGTATATTATACCTCTATCGTACTACACTAGCACGCGTCCGATGTCGTGACAGAGTCAAAAGGCCTACCGACAAAGTCCACACTCATCACACGAAACGGCCAATCAATGGGGACTTGAACCGGTCTCTCTCGTCGATGCCATCACCAAGAGTAGTAGTAGTAGTAGTAGTAGTAGTAGTAGTGTGAGGGTATTACCTGCTGAGCTATAGGGAAGGGGTAAAAGATCGATCAATTACCCAGCCCAGGGTAGTCCTTATAACACTCTCCCCCGCCGTTCTTCCCTATATAGCTCAGCAGGTAATACCCTCACAGTAGACCCCACGAAACGCCCACTGGGGACAGAACAGTTTCAGCTCGTCGATGCCGCCACCAAAGTAGACTATACGGTGGTAGCCCGCCCATGTCGTGAACGCGATGATGGGTGTCAAAAAGTAAGCGCTTGCTTGTAGGCAGAGGCAGGCTGGCTGCTGCGCAGTAAAGTTGTACCAGAGGCATGCTACGGTAGAGGCTGTGTACGTACCATTTCTTTTTTTTCTTCTGTCTGACGGTGGTCACTTGAGGAACCCTACACCTCTCACCCAAACCCTGATGCGATGTCGAGAAATATGAAAGGGTCAACCCGATTATTAACACTCCCTCCCATGACCTACGGTATTTAGAGTAGATATATATATACACAAATAACTCATATTGGAAAAATCAATAATGGCATTATTTCGACGATTTTGGGTTAAGGAGCCTTTAATAAGTCATAAAAAAAAACAATTTGGAAAAAAAAAAAATCTAATCCGCTTTTCATTGGTCAACACACGCACCAGCACCCAAGGTTAGGATCTTGGGGCATAATATTTGGTGCTGGTGCGTGTGTTGACCAATGAAAAGCGAAATTGAATTTTATTTTTTCCAAATTGAATTTATTTTATACTCGTTAATTCGGGCCCTTAAGGAGCCTTTAATAAGTCATTAAAAAAAAAAATTGCCATAAAAGGCAAAACAAATGTTTTACCCCTATTATCGTATAGCACGCATCATCATCACTGATTTGGTACCTCCCGTCGTTTCCGCGACTCCCATCAAACAACACCCCCCACGCAATAGAACGAAAGACGATAGGGGCGAGGCCTCAAACGCTGCTCGAGAGGGCCCTGTTCATAGCCAAGAATGCCTTTCGACCACAACACCCTACGCAATGAAAGCCTTGGCCCCTTTGTGACTCCTTCAGGAATGCGCCCACGTTAGGGAGACAAATCTACTCAGAAATAGTGTGGTATTCAATTAATAATCCCAGCAGTTTTTTTTGTAGAAAGGGACGAACGAGGCTCGCACGCTTGTTCGAGAGAGCGCCGTTCATATAGCGCGATACAATTCGGCAAAGCACCGGGCGGTCACCGGTCGCCACCCCCTCGGTGCAACCGCCAGCACTTCCATCAACAACCCCACAGATGCCCTGCTAAGACGATACCGACAAGTCGAGAACGTTGTTCGAAAGAGCACAGCGTGTCTTTAATAGCCCGAGATCTGTCACCAACAATACCCCCCACAGAGGCCTTAATACGACATTGACGAGCCGCGAAAGCACAGCAAGCAGTAGTTGGGGAGAGAGCACTGCTGTGCCCATGTAGCCTAAGACCGTTTAAAAAAACAACAACTCCCCGCAGAAGGACCCAAACACGATACTGACGACGCTTGAACGATTTTGGAGAGAACAGACTGTTCTTGCGCAACCCCTGACGCTTGCCACCGTCAACATCCTCCACATGAGCTTGAGCGGGGTCCGAGAGAGCGCTGCTCACAGCCTATATATAGCGCGACGTTGAAGGGCGAATCTTTGAAAAGCTATTCGAGACAGCGCCATTCACAAGAAGAAAAATGGACCATCATATGTCTCGAATGCCGTTATATATGGACGAGTCTCTTTAACGCTGCAGGTTTAAGACCGCATGGCCACCTAAGCAGTACGTAGCGTCGAGACGCCCAAATACCGGGGGAGTCTGGGCCATTGACAAACAAACCTAGAGCTGGACAACTAGTAGACACACTAAAGAAAGGTACAGCAGGTAAAACGCTCGCGAAATCACGCACAAAAGCAGCAGAAACCGAGACAAACGGGCGGGAGTAACTCCCCCCTCCCCTCTCCCACCCGCCAAATCCTGACCCGTGTCTTGAGAAAGCGGGCGCGCAAACGCAGTACGCTCGCTCGAGCCAAGGCATCGCTGGCGAAATATCATCTTCTCTTGGTTGTCGGGCCACTATTTTCAGCCGGGATGGGCAGGGAGGGGAGAGGTAAATACCTTCCACCGCCGCACAGCAGCTATATATCGCCGTAAAATAGCCGTTGGACAACAGTCGTTGGAAGATATATAGCCGCTGCCTCGCAAGTTGGCCACACCGCAAATTTTCCGCGCACCCATCACCCCCCCCCCCCCCCCCCCCCCCCCCAAATTTTCCCCCCCCCCCCCCCCCCCCCCCCCCCCTCTCCTGGTAGCCACAAGGAAAAATTGTGCAGAAAAGCTCGACCAGAATCCTGTACGACCCGGCCAATCTGCAAGAAAAGCGGCGCGTTGTCCTTAATGAAAAAAACAAAAACTTCCCTCTACCCCCCTCCCCCCCCCTCGCCTCCC
>MEHQ01003578.1:42753-56541 GCA_008828725.1 Saccharina japonica
CCCCCCCCCCCCCCCCCCCTCCTGCCTGGTCGGTGAAAACCCGACATGCTCCGTAGGGATGCGAGGGTCTATGGTCATACGACTACGCCCGTGCACGACATGAGTACCCCACCCCCCGTCCCCCCGCTCTCCTGTCTCCCCACCTGCCACAGCCGCCAGGGTGCCAATCTTGAAGTCAGGCGCGGCCTCGCGAACGTTAGCGTTGGCGCCCAGCTGGTGCCCGAACAGGTCCCGCTCCACGATGCAACTGACGTCCAGCTTGCGGTGGTTGCGGAAAAAAGCCTCCTCCAGTTCTCCGTACAGCGCAAAGTCTTCCGTCTTTTCGTTCAGCCAGATAACTTGCATTGCATTGCAAAAAAAAAAGGCACAACAGGTACCGAGGCAAAAAAAAGCGAGGAAGCAAAAAAAAAGAAGGAAAAATGAGCAAAAAAAAGCAAAAAAAAGAACAACAAACGCGGCTAGGTAAGAAAAAAAAGGCTGCCAGTAGATGACATCAAATCGACTGCATCAACAACACGCCAACAGTTTTGCTCTACCGTAGTTAAGGTTCTATGTATACGAACATTTCAATTTCCTTAATTTTTTTATTTTACAGTTTCATTTTCAACTCCAATACCATTTTCAACGTTGAATTCCAGTTTTATACTCCAGATATAACACGTATTCCTTTTCAGTTTCATTTCATTTCTATTTTCCACCTTCGTTTTCATGCTGCCAGCAAACTTTCAATTCCAACAAAGTACGTACGTACAACTTTCAACCTTTTATTTTACACTACTGCAAATATCATCCCACACTGATTCCAAGTAGTTTGTCCCAAAAAATGTGGTTACGTGCAGCAGATCCACACGGCTTAACTTCTGAATCATTTTTTTTTTAATTTTGCTGACAAATCTGCCTTTAACCCACCACCACGAACGTTTCCTCCCTTCCCTTCCCTCCCTTACCCGAAGCGGCGGACACCGACGAATCCTTGGACGGGAGAAGCTCCTTGACCATCTGTATCATGGGCACCACGCCGAGCCCCGTGGCGATGAGCACGAGGTCCGTGATGGGGGAGTAAGGACCGCCGTACACCAGACCCTCCCTCCCCGGCTTTACGGCAATCTCGTCGCCTAATGCGCGCGCATTAGGCAAGGGGAAAGGGAGGGGGAGGGAGGGAGGGAGGGAGGGAAGGGAAGGACCGTCCGAATACGACCAGGGCGTTGTGTGGTAAGTTGGGGAAGGTGTTGGGGGGGGGGGGGGGGGGGGGGGGGGGGGGGGGGGGGGGGGGGGGGGGGGGGGGGGGGGGGGGGGGGGGGGGGGGTGGTTTTGGTTCGTTCGGTGCATCTGCGGTGCCCCCCCCCGCCCATACGACTACGGGCGTGCATGAATATCGAGTACAACCTCCCCCCTCCCCACTCCATGTATGTGCTGACCCCGACATAACTAGTCGAGGAAGCACGAGAACTCTTTGCATACCCTCTAAAAACTACTGGATTACTTCGCCCCCCTGCTCTCCACACTCCGTCTCGAAAGGGATGCGTGGTCAATGTTCAAATTACTAAGGCAAGCAACAAATGAGTACGCCCCCCTCCCCTCCCTCCCCTCTACAACACTTACTACATAGCCGGACACTCAAACGATCCTCCCCCCCCCCCCCCCCCTCCCCCTCCTCGCAACCGGGACAGACCCCCCCCTACGGTATGAGTATGAGGTATTTACAGTAGTATTAGGCATCGAACGATAATCGGGTTCGATGTGATAATCGATTTTGACACAACACCGACGACTAAAACATCAGATATCGATAGGACTTCGATATCCGATCAGTCGAAATAAAATCGTTCACTATACATCAGCATGACAAATACCGGGGATGCCAGGGGAGGGAGGGAGGGAGGACAAAAACGCGTTCGATATGATATATCGGTGTTTCGATATTTCGATATATCGAACATTCGATATTTCTACATCGAAGTTCCGATATTTCGATATATCGAAAATCTCGACGACACGATATACCAACACTACCGAAACAAATCTAGCGGCACTTCGTCGAGGAAGCCTGGTATTATCCAACTTGGACACTTCGAAAAATCGAAATTCCGACCTTTAGACATATCTAAATATTTCGATACGATAACCAAACACTAATGCACATACGTACGAAACCTAGCGGCGTTTCATCGAGGAAGCCTGACACATCCAAGCTCGATATCTCCACATTTCGACATCTATCGAAACCTTTTGATGCGATAACCAACACCAATGCACTAACCTACAGTTAGTAGCCGCAATTTGTCGAGGAAGCCTAATATATCATTTATCGAAGTTCGATATTCAGGTATATCGTTTTTTTCGATACGATATTTCATGAACAATGTACCAACTAACCTATCGGCAACTTGTGTAGGAAGCGCGAGAACTCTCTGTCGCCGCGGGTGCTGCCAAGGCCGTCGTCAAGCTCTCCCCCGGTGCCGCGTTTGACGACGATGTCGAAGTAGCCTCGTTGCTTCCTCGGGGTCAGAGGCACGTAGTTGCCGTGCACAACCTGATAGAAAGCAGGGGTGGGAGGGGGGGGGGGGCGTACTCATTTGTTGCTTGTCTTAGTCATTTGACCATTGACCACGCATCCCTTTCGAGACGGAGCACCGTTCCTACTCCTAATAGAGACACCTCCAACACTTGGGCGCTCATTACGTTGTTTCCATATATTACAGAGAAACCTTTTGCTAATCTTATCCCCTTCCTGCTTCGCCGCCTGTGGCCACCATCGGGGGGGGAGTGAAAGAGTGCACGAGCGAGCGAGCGAGAGAGAGAGGCACACAGAGAGGGGAGAAGAGACAAAGAGAGGGAGAGAGAAAGAGAGAGAGAGGGAGAGGGAGAGAGGTATCGAAGAAAAGGAAGAGAGACATGGAGAGACAGATCAAGAACAAGAGAGAGAAAAGAAAGGCGTGCGCGAGCGAGACTACATCATTTTACCAGGCTATTTGACGTCCCGAGTACACAACAGCGACCGAACAGGGACACTACTTCTTCGGCCAGTCACCTGGTTGGTAGCGTCCAGGCCGCACAGCGTTAGCTCCTGGCCGAGCTCCAGCGGGAGGATCACGTTAGGGGAGCCCTGCCGCAGAGTTTCGGAAGCAGGAGCGGAGCGGACAGGAAACGGGAGGGAGGTGGGGGTGTGTGGAGGGAGGGAGGGAGGGAGAGGGGGTTGACTCCGATTTTAGAACCTCAATGAGATGGTGCGGGAGTGGCGAGCCATCGAGGGGCAAGCGGTTGCGCAAGAAGAGGCAGGACAAGACAAGGTATGGCATGACACGATGTGAAATGATGTGACGGGGCAAGGCAAGGCAAGGCAAGGCGAGATAAAACGACAAGCCAAGCCAAGCCCAGCCAAGACAGCGGAGAGCAACACCACCCCCCCCGGTCGCTCCGGTCGGGCGCTGTTGCTTGCGCTACGATACGAAACGATCACCGGGCGAAAACCAACCGACTAACCTACCAAACATTCGCCGACACATCAAGCCACCATAAAACTACCAAACATCCGCCGACATATCAAGCCACCATAAAACTACCAACCACACACACACAAAATATGGGATTCAGGCTCGCGCTAGGGGTTCACTAGAGGGCGACACTTTCCCAGCTTGGCGTCACCACTGCCGTCGCCACAACGCCCACTCGCGGGCAACGGATACTGGTCCACACGACAAGACACGACACGACATGACACGACACCAGCGCCGATAAACACCAGCTACCAGCACCGACGCCAGCAGCAGCACCATCACTGCCACCACCACCACCTAGCCCCACCACCACCACCACTACCAACCAACACCACCACTACCACCATCATCTCCACTGACACTACGTATGCCCACGACCAACACAAAGAAAAACACCAACACCACGTCCACCTCCACCTCGCCCTACCCGCGAAGGTCTACGATTACACGACTACGGCCATGCACGACATGAGTACACCCCGCCGCCCCCCCCCCCCCCCCCCACCCTCCCTCCCCGCTCACCTGCAGACCGAACCGGTACCGCAGGACATCGCCGCCGCCCTCCCTGTTCCTCTCCAGGAGGGTGCACACCGACCAGTCCTCCGCCGGCAGCGGCTCCTCCTCCGGCCCGAAAGCCCGCCCCCATGCCTCCGAGCGCCGAGAAGCCCATGCTCGCAAGGAGCCGGCGCAAAGGCGCGACTTGTAGCGGAGGTCGCCGACCACGGCTGGCAGGCGGCTGTGCTTGTAGGCTGGCTCTACCGTTTGGGTCACCGTGCTCCTGAGAAGAGCGAGGGGTGGGAGGGGGAGGGAGAGGGAAAGGGAGGGAGGGTACGTTATGGATGGTCGTAGTCGTATGACCATAGGCCTCGCATCCCTACAATGCCGGGGGGAGGGGAGGGGTGGGGGTAGAGTGGGGGGGGGGGGGGGCCAAGGGGGGGAGGGGAAAAAAAAAAAACAAGGCCGAAAGGTCAAAAAAAAAAAAAAACAGAAAACCCCCACCACACCCACCAAAAGGGGGGGGGGAGGGGAGGAAAGGGGAAAAAAAAAAAACAAGGCCGAAAGGTCAAAAAAAAAAAAAAACAGAAAACCCCCACCACACCCACCAAAAGGGGGGGGGGAGGGGAGGAAAGGGGAAAAAAAAAAAAAACAGAAAACCCCCACCACACCCACCAAAAGGGGGGGGGGAGGGGGCAGGGAGACAGAGGAGGATAGGGAAAGAAAATAACAGCAGGCCGATATGTACAACAAAAAAAGCAACACAAAAACATGACACAAGCATGACCCAAGAGTCCAAAAGCAAAAAAGCACGAAAAAAAAAAAAACGAAAATAAAAAACCGACAACAACAACAACAACAACAACAACAACAAAAAAGCATCCCTCACAGCCCTCTATCAAAAGGGGATGCTACCGCTCCCCCTTAATTAATGAATTTAACAACAACAACAACAACAATAACCAACTCACCCCACGGCCCCGAGCACGAGAGGCACCCTCGCCGCCACCGCGATGACGCCCAGGAAGGCTGCCAACACCGTGCCCCACACCACCACAGGACCGACGGGCTCCGGCATCACCGACCGGTCCAGGCTGACATCCAAGGACAGGGACGATGTCCTCGGCACCGACACCCTGCGCTCCGTGCTGGGGGTGGTGGGTGTGGTGGTGGTGGCGGCGCGTCGACGCGTCTCCACCGTCTGCGGGGTTGGAAGAAACCAGAATCACGAAGAAAAAAAAACATGGACGAAATGTTGTTTGGGGGTGGGCGTTGTGGTTGTGATGGGTTGGGGTTTGTGGTTGTCGTGGTGTGTGGGTGTGTGGGTGTGTGGGTGTGTGGGTGTGTGGGTGTGTGGGTGTGTGGGTGGGTGAGTGGGGGTGTAGGTTGACGGGTGGTATTTGCTGTTGTTGTTGTTGCTGCTGGTGGTTGAAAGTAGACGCGGTGATTTTCGCGTTGTTTCATATGTTGCCGTGTTTGGTGTGGTTACCTTAGATATGAGTGACTCATAAATACACCAAACTAACCACATGGAGCCACAGCACAATAAAACAAACAAACGAAACACAACCGCGCCTACTTAAGAACCACCACCAGCAGCAGCAGCAGCAACAGCAGCAACAACAGCAACAATAACATTCCAAACCAACCACACCGGACCCCCATTGGCAGAAAAACAAATAACGAAAAGTGCCGCGTCTACGTCCAGCCACCACCACCACCAAAAATATATCTAGAAAATGAAATACTCGTAGGGATCTGATCTGTGCGAGGTGAGTACAATTTCCAGCGGTATACGTACGTCGGTTGGGTTGTTATACGTAATACATTTCTTCGTCAAAATTCCACTGCACGCACGGAATTAAGGAAGGGAGACTTTTGGGGAAATTTCGGCAATCTTTCCGTTATGCTCCTCTCTTTTTGTTTTTGTTGGCATATACTCTCCTCTCCCCCGTGCTTCGGTGATCGAGATCGCGAGAGGCGCCCTTGCACCCGATAGACTATTTCTTATCTCGCGACAGATAATCGATTCCCACTTCTCATGATCTTTAAGCAGTAGACCTTTCAAGGCAAGCCTATTCCCGATCTTGTGCATGTGATTTAGCTCATGTTGCCGGGTGGGGCCCGTATAATCCGCACGCTCTACTACTAGTAGTATATAGCGCATGTTTCCTGAGTTGGATCTGTACTTACACAGATCCTGCACACAGCACCTCATAACGGCAGGCGAGGAACTAGATGATCTATCTGTAGATATATATATATATAGATATATAGATAGATAGATAGATAGATAGATAGATAGATAGATAGATAGATAGATAAATAGATAGATAGATAGATAGATAGACAGACAGATAGACAGATACCGGTATGTATTAACAGAAAAATCATCATCTGCTCGAGGTGTGGACTACGTATTCTAATAAGACAAGTTGATGAAACTGCAAGAAGAGCAGCCGAAAACAAAACAAAAAACAGAAAAAAGCGACAAACAAGCGGCGCGAAAGTGATGCAACCATGCTTACCCCGCCTCTCGCCCGGACCCGCCACGGCCATATACTGTGGTGTCCGATATCGCAAACAACGAGCTTTATATATATATAGAGAGAGATACAGAAGAAACTATAAGCCTTCGGTCAAGGTTACTACTTGGTACCAGTTTGGACGGATATGTAAGGACCGTTTGGTCTGCATATTACTGTGAAAAAACTCCTTATATTTCCGCCCAGGGCGATTCTGTATGATAGTGCTATACGATACCGGTAAATTTTATCGTGAAGGCAGTTGGGAGTTGGGGCTTCAGGGGCAAGGGTATGGAGTTCCAAATAGAGGAAAAAGAGAGCGATGGAGGGGTCCGAGGGAAAGCTTAACCCTTCTAGGACTGCAGTCCCGTTTTGGGGACAAACCACTCTAATTCTAAGTAAGTTGTCCCCAAAACGGGACTCCAGTTCTATACGCGTAAGGGTCAAGCTCTGCGCTTAAAGCTTCCAGTTTTTGAGGGGGTTCTTTCGGGCCTTCAAAGTATTGCCAATCTCCTGCACCCCCCACCCCCACCCCCCCTTGCGCCCCAACTTTAAATGGGGATTGCTCGCCATCGTTTCCATCATCATAATCAACATAATTGTCGTCATCATCAATACCATCGTTACCAACGACCACCAGCATATCATCGTCAGCACCATCAGCATTCACATCTTCAAGATCGAGCATGATGACGATTTGACGATCATGATGGTGAGCACGCTTCGAGAGGGTTCGGTTGTCCCAAGTAGCCTCATCCCAGCCCCAGTCCATGGTCATACGACTCGTACGGCCATGCGTGACATGCGTACACCCCCCCCCCAGCCCCCCCTCCCCTTCCCCTCGCTAACGTTTTCAGCATATCATGATCCTAACTACCATCACCAATATCGTATTCATCATCACACGGTCGTCATCTGGTCACGATCACCGATATGACCACGCCTCGAGGGGTTCTGTGGTCTTCAGTAGTGTCAACCTGTCCAACCCCCGCCGCCGCCCCGCCCCGTTATGCATGGGGAGGGGGGGGGGCTCTCGCCAGCGTTCTCATCATAAACATCATCATCAACAACACCAACATCGAGATCACAAGTATCACCAATGATGACAACGGTGATACTTGTAGGTGGCGACGATGAGGATGACAACGGTGTATAACGATGATGACGATGCCATGCCATGCAAAAAGCGTACTCACACGCTGAAACCGTCGTGATGAATCATGCGATGCGATGGTTCAAGCTTACGCCACATCACACTTCTGACATGTCTTTTACCTATGCTCATGTCATGCCATGTTCGTGTCAAGGTAATGGCGACCATCTCCATATCCGAGGTTATATCGTATGTATAATAGCCACGTTCATGCCGAGAGCAGTCAGCTTTATAGTCATGCTCATGGCAAGGTCAGAGCTAACTCCGTGCCAACAGCAAAGCTATGTCCATGCCAAGAGGCAAAGGCCCATGCTCATACCAAGTTCATAGCCATGTCCATGCCAAGGTTGTTAGTCATGGCCATGCATCAAAACCCTAACAAATGCCAAGGCCATAGCCATGTACATTCCAAGCCATACGACGTAGTAAGTCATGTTCAGGCCAAGATTATAGACACGCTCACGCCAACGTGCTAGTCCTGGTTATGGCAAGATCATGCCAATCTTCGAGATTATGGTCATGTTCCTGCCAAGGTCGTGGTTTTGTCCATGCCAACAAAAAACGTATGGTACGGCAGAGGGGTACATCTTTCAGTAGTAGTGCTCCCTATACAGATGGGAATAACCAGTGCGGCAAGTGTGCGGAGTAGTAGTGCCGGTTTCCGTTATAGTGCCGGTACTGCTGGCTGGCGCATACCGGCACCATATATAGGGACCACAAACTGACTTCAATGTAGAAATGTGTGGACAATCCGATGGCGTAGGTGTACGTACAACGAATGATTAGGCAAAACGGTGGTATGTAGAAACGTGGACTAAAGAGTTACGTAACCCGGACCAACGAATAATTGATCCCTTCTAAACCCCAATTCCACCACAAAACGCCAAGGGAGTTCCAACGATAAGGCATGCCTTATTCGGTAGTTCCTCGGTTAAGGAGCCCCGTCGGTCATAAATAGCAGAGAGCCTCGGAAGGCAAAAACGTGCTCCTATCGTGTAACGCATTGGAAACAGCAGTAAGGTTCTTCAAAAGGTCATTCGTAGTCATGGTCATGACAATACAAAGGTCACGGCATGCTGATGCCAAGGCCATAGTCTTGATGTTGTTCATTTTGCAGGTCATGCTTGTGTCATGTCATAGTCATGCCCATGTTAAATCCCCGTGGCCGTGCCATGTAAAAAGTTACGTTCCTGTAAAAAAGTAACATTAGTTACGACTAGTGATGGGAAGGAGAGAGAAAAGAAGGCCGAAGATAATAAAAGGGATGAAAGAAACAAACGAATTACAGCATTACAGCAGCAGTCGCCCTCATCCCATGTTAAAGCCGTATTCATGTCGTGGTCGTGTTCGTGTCATAGGTGTCAATAGTAAACTGTTCACATCATGTCACTGCTGTGGTGCTCATGTCACGTTCACATCATGCCATGCCCATGTTCGTGTCCTAGCCATGTTCATGCCATACATATCAACGTCACGGTCATGTTCAAGTCACAGAAGTGATATTCAAAAGCCACAACAGAAGTCATGTTCACATCGTGTTCGCGTGAAAGTGATCTCGGTAAGTCATGCCACACCACCCATGCTCATCACCATCGCAAGCCTTCCATCACATCCAAACCCACACCCCCCCCCATCCTGTTGCTTCCCCCTCACCTCTCCACTCTCCCGTCGGCGGTACGCCTCCTGCCGCTGCTGCGCCGCCGCCTCCCCCTCAACCTCCGTCCACCTCTCCACTCTCCCGTCGGCGGTACGCCTCCAGATCTGCCGCTGCTGCGCCGCCGCCTCCCCCTCAACCTCCGTCCA
Source organism: Saccharina japonica (assembly GCA_008828725.1). NCBI lineage: Eukaryota > Phaeophyceae > Laminariales > Laminariaceae > Saccharina > Saccharina japonica. The sequence continues at coordinate 52,227 of MEHQ01003578.1, forward strand.
CCTCTCCTCGTCCACCGCCTCCCCCCCCCCCCCCCCCCCCCCCCCCCCCCCCCCCCCCCTCCCTACCACTACCATCCCCACCCCCGCCGCGCTTCGACGAATCCGCCTCCTTCCTTCGCAACTCCCGCGTGCTCCCCTTATCGCCGCCGGACCTCCGGGCAGTACCCGTCGACTCCTCCCCCCCAGCGGTAGTGGCGGCCACCCCGGCAAGCCCCACCCGTGCTACCCCCGCCGCCGCCGCCTCCTCTTCCCCCTCGGCCCTAGTACCCACCAAGTGCCTCCTCTCCTTGGTCGCGCGGAGGTCCCTCCTGTGCCGGGCCACGAGGAACCCCACCCCGACCACGAGCGAGGGCACGTCTCCTATTCTTTTCCAGGTGTCCCCCGCCACCCTCACCTTGGAACCGGGCGGGTTCCCTAACCCCCCACCCCCCCCGTTCCCGCCATCGCCACCATCTCCGGAAACCCCAAACAATGCCGTGGTCGACAGAGCCGCTGCTCCTCTTCTTGCAGCCACTGCGCCTGCTCCTGCTCCTGCTACCCCTGCTGCTGCTCCTCCTGACCCTGCTGCTGCGGGTGCTGCAGACGCGGCTCCGGAGTGGCAGCCTCGCCGTTGTCGCTGCCCTGCCGTTTCCCCCCCTGGGCCTCCCCCGGCCTCGAAAGCTCTCCGTTGTTGCCGGGCTGCCGTCCCCCACCCAGCCGCCGCCCCTGCCGCCGCCCCCGCCACTGCAACCGATCGCCGGCCGGTGCCGCTAGACCGGGACGACGATGCCGCCGCCTCGGCAGCAGCGACCCCTAAGGGGAGGCAAAAACGCCTCCCGTTACCCCCCCCCGCCCCTTTCCCTTCGCCCCCCTCTGCTGCAAACCCACTGGCGTATCGGCCGCCGAGTTGCGGGTGGGCACTGCGCAGCGATCTACTGCTGCTGCTGCTGCTTTCGAGAACGGAGGATACATGTCGCTGCCCGCCCTCACCGTATGCTCGGCTAACTGCCTTCGACACGGAGAGGCTGTTAACGCGCCCTGGGATCGAGAACCCTTCCGTGGAAGTCGGTGGCGCGAGCGCCAGCACGGCCAACCCTGCAGCGGCGGTGGCGGCGGCAGCGGCTGCCGTCGAGAGTCGGGTACGTCTTCGCCGTGGCTGTTTTTTAGACCGCATCGCGTCGCGTCGCCGCAGCAGTCAAGACAAAAAAGCCAACAAAAGGCGCCGCGCGCCGAGTTGGTCCGAAGGCCTGTCTCTCTCTCCCTCCCCCTCCGGTTGGTTCGCCGGGTTCCGGTACGCGCTATGTACCTGTTTGTTCGGTGTTTGTTGTTGGGGTGTTGTTAAAAACATATGGTAGATATTGTAGGCAATGCTGTGATTGGGTTGGGTTGGATTGGGTTGGCTTGGTTTGGTTTGGTTTGGTTTGGTTTGGTTTGGGTTGGGTTGGGTTGGTTGTTGGGTTGGGTTGGTTGGGTCGGGTTGGGGGTTTTTTTTTTTTTTTTTTTTTTTTTTTTTTTTTTTTTTTCCATGCCGCAGTTCAATTATCCTTCGCGGACTTCACGTCTTGTCTCCCTCCCGTATTAATACACGTCGCTGAACCAAATCCGGGGTCACAAAGTAGGCTCCTCTCCCTCCTCCCCCACTACGGTTCTTGCCTTGATTTTTTATCGCGCAGAGGGTTCAGCCTTCCCAACGCTCGTCGATTTTCATCGAATTTTGCTAACTCACGCTCTCGCGCTTTCAGCTAGTCAAGATTTTTTGCGAGAAAAAGTCCCTACGGGTATGCACAGGGGGGGGCTCGAACTCGTGACCTTGACGCTAACAAGTTTCGTGGTTACCTGCTAGCCCACCGGGGCGACCGGGTTGGGTCGGGTTGGGCTGGGCTGGGTCGGGCTGGGTCGGGTTGGGTCGGGTTGGGTTGGGGTTGGGGTTGGAGTTGTCGGTTTTGGTGCCGTCTGGTATGGTTAAGGTGATGGTTTGGGTTTTTGCGTGTGTTGGGAGGTACGGCACGTTTTGTTTTTACGTACAGGGGCGTTCTCTGTGGCTTCATCGCTGGGAAAAACGAGAAAGCGTGCGTTTGTATACAACAACAAAACAAGGCAGCAACACAGCGCCAGCAGCAAGAGCAGCAGCAGCAGGAACAGAAGTAGGGGAAGGAGAAGGGCAGTAAATATTTCATCGTAGTCCTGTCAAATGTCGAAAGATGTTCACACATCATGCCATGCTGGTATGGTACACGTGTACACCTGCCGCTACGATCGTATGTATACGCTGAGAAAGGAGAATAGTGAGGGTATGATATCCTACTTGTACAAGTAGGCTGTCGTGCCTCTCTTGTCTGTTCCTTCGTCCGCTATGACAACCGATGAGAGTGCTGAACAACCAGCCGCGTGCGCCCCACTCGGCCCACCTAACGTACTATTGGGTCGGGTTTTCGTCTGGCACTTATGATACAAGGTACAGGCAGACCAGGCCTATCACATGGCATAGAAGACGAGGCGCACCCCTAGGCAAGTGAGGCACTCCGCTTTGATTTGAACACATGGATACTGCTGCTGCTGCCGCTTCGCAAACAGGTCATGACATGATCCGATTTCAAAAGTTTTCTTTTCGAATGGAAAACACTCTAGCCCAGCAAGACTGGTTTGCACTCCATGGGCATCATTTGCTCTGCCACATAGAAGCTATCAGGATTCCCAAGCACAGCGGCTGCGCAGCTCTCCTCTCTCTGCGGCCGTCTCTGCAGTGGGGGTCAGGGTCAGCTCTAGCTTCTTTGTGCTGTGCTTTTACGAGGGCATCACCCATCAGGGGGGAAAAGAAGCATGCACAACATTACAAGTTCCAACGGCAGAGGACCTTGCAAGCTTGCCACCGCTACCTTCCGCAGAAGACCGCGGCAACGAGCTCAGGCACCAAGGGCAGCGGAAAGAGCCAAGGCGGATTGCAGGCAAGAGGTTCGTGCGCTGCCCCTGGTGGTCACGGTCTCACGAACATGCCACACAAAGATGCGACAGCTCGGGGCAAAACGCTGACAGGCAGCCTGACCCAGCTTTCGCAGGGTCCGCGCGTGTGTATCTCGCACAGACCAGGGCAACGTGGGCGACTGTATCCCAGCGTCGTTCCACAAAGTTCTCACCTCTTTACCGCAGGCGCTGCTGGGTGGACGGTGCGGTCTCTCAAGCTTGGATGTCTGCGAGTTGCGACTACCTCTGATGTGATCTTGCACCGCTTTGAAAGGGGAGTTTATGAAGAGGCGGTAATATTCCGGGGATAGGGGACGTTTAACCAAAAACCAATCACCCCAAATGCAAGCACCAGCAACTTACATCATCACCACAGCAGCAGCAGCAGCTAGCTCTCACCCGCGGACAGGAAGTGGAGGGCAGAAGAGGTCGCCGTCAAAGCGCTGGGCTGGCTTTGGCAGCCCACGAGGGGGTTGCAGAGCGGCCGACGGTAGCTCACACGATCCGAGAACGCGAAGCGTAAAGCGGTCCCAAGAATGACCTTCCTCTCGACCCTGGCCTTGCTCCTGGCGGCTGGCGCTCCGACCATCGCTTCTGCCCAGAGTACCACTACCCAGCCTTCGTTCTTCCTTCAAGACCCTTCCGATGGTGAGCCTGCCGCACAAAGCACCGACACTGACCACGCCAAACCAAGCCTTCTTGTTGCGTTCCTGCCTGGCTGCGCTCAACAAGCGTCTTTTGCTATTGCGCTTTCGGTGTGCAAACCTGGGGCATGTGTGCATGTTGAATTCGCAGAGCGGAGCTCTCTCAATGGCACACCGCGCTCCATGCTTCGTTTGACACCTGCGAAGCTGGTTCCTTTGTGAGGTGTGGGCTAGAGGGTCGAGTGTTGCGTGATCGTGCTCCATCGCGGGCCGAGCGCTTCTTCGCCGCCTATGTGCACCTTTTGTAATTTTTTATGGATACTCATTGTTGCGATGATCGACGGCCGCACGCTCTTACTTCGGTAGTAAGCGTACTCGTACTTGTACATAGCACCCATTCATGAACCCTCAACACCATAAACAAGTCATTTAGACATTTTGGTACGAACGCAGAACATTTCTAACCCTGCTGGTAAGGTGCTGGTATCAGCACACTCTGGTACCCACTCGTACAGCAGCAGTCCTTGTTACACAGCACATGATTGTCGTGTCGCACGGTAATTGGTCATTTTGATGTATGTTTTCAACTGTGCCACCATCCACGTGTCGTTTGCTCAAGCAAGCTCAAGATAAGTTGACCGCCCACAAAGAAGAAAAACACTCTCGTAATAGTTCTGTCGCTTCTTCCACCTTGCCCCCTTCTCCTTTTTCTCGCTCTCTCTTTTTCCTGT
>MEHQ01003578.1:59503-96618 GCA_008828725.1 Saccharina japonica
TCTTCATTTTTGACGCCTTAACTGTCTCGACTTGTTTTATGTCGTCGTGTGGTTTGGCATGCAGGAGTATTTCACGTGTTGATAGTGAATCTTCCCACGGTAGCTATTTGCGCACTCTGATTGGCTCAGGTATACGATTAGCGGTTCAGTTTGCCTTAAGTAAAGTTTTTTTAGGGCCACTGCTCCCGGGCCGGCCAAATCAACGGAGAGGCTTTCCAAGCACACAGCATCCCGGGCCGATCAAATCAACCTAGAATGTTTCCAAGCACAGCATCCAAGCAGGCCGAAGCTACAGTATGTCAAGCACAGCACCCAAGCACTGATCGCTGGCATAGAGATAGGGCTCGGGTCGGGTGGGTCGGCTTTTTAGGCGCACGGCCGAAACACCCGTAAATATTCACTTATGCAACGTGTGACCACGCCTCATGGCATGGCCTCGTCCCTCCCTCCCTCCCCGTGACCGCCTTGTTAGGCGTGGAACATCCTCGGCGATGCGGAGAGCGGCTACATCCTCACCGAGGGGGAGAGCAACCACAACTGCCTCCAGAGGGACGGGGAGACCTCCAAGGTCGCCCCCTGCGACTCGGGCTACGCCAGCCTGTCGCTCCAGTTCGCCTCGAAAGAAGACATCGCACTCATGATGAGCCCCGGAGCCAGGTAAATTTGAAAACATAAAACGAAGAACGGGATTGTTGGATACCTCGTACCTGGTTGGGGTTTTGACTACTTCCGGGTTGTCTTTTTTTTTGCTTCCTATATACCTGCTGTGTTTATTCTCTTGCCATCTGTCGCCCCGGTCCGACATTGCGATCGTCATGAGCCCCGGGAGCGAGGTAAACAAAAACGAAAAAAAATGGGGCATTGGCGAGTTCTTGTGAAAGCATACCTCGGACAGATGAATCATCTACAGATCATTTAGATCGTTTAGATCTTAACCTGCCGTTGTGACATTATGTGCAGGATCTGAGCCGTACAGATACAACCCAAAGAAACATGTATTGGACCATGCAGACATGCAGACAGTATATTGCTCCCACCCGCCAATATGGGCTATAGCTCATACCAGATCAGGCATGTATCTGCCGTGAAAGATGTAGATCATGAAGTGCATACGCGTTAAAAATGCAAGGCACACACCGTAGTGGGGAGGGAGGAGAAAAGCCTACTTAGTGACCCCGGATCTGAGTTACGACTAAAGACGGAGAGAAAAAAGAAGGGCGAAGATAATAAATGGGATGGGAAGAAAGAAAGAAATAAACAAACAAACACCGGAATCAATCCAATCGATCATCTGCTCGAGGTGGGGGGAAAGGCTTGATATCAGCCGCCGACGTATTTGTGTACCCGTCGATTTCGTACGGCGTATGAATAGTACACCTGCTAAGAACACGAGCACCTGGTAGAGCACTATTCTTTAGAAAGGGCAGGCTGGTAGTATGTGCAGGTTATTACCAACTTCCGACACGGCTAGATCTTGAAGTTAGTGAAGAGCACACCCTTCTTTCCCCACAAAAATAAATCCAGGCTGGGCCAGCATGCAGACCTGCTTCTTAAACTGTAACTGAAGATTTTTTTAGCCGATTACCTGCAATCAAAAACATCCCAACCAAGAGCTGCGGTGGGGATAACACGGCAAACAATATTGATGTGTACCCATCGGCAATTTGTCAAATTATGTTGATGCTGTTGTAGGGGGTTTTGACGATCTCCGGTTGGCTTTTTTTCCTTGCCCATATGTTTCCACTTTAGCGTGTGTGGGGAACGTCACTCGATGGCGGGAGATAAGAATGTTTGTGGGTTCGGGGAATGAGGGGGGGAGGCGTACGGGTAAGAACCCTTTTTCTCGATGCCTTAATACTCGTAGCGTTACCAGGAAGCAAGGGCCGCGGTACGTTATTCCCCCCCCCCCTGTTGGGGCATGAGACGTCGTAAATAGATTGCAGCGAAAAAACGCCCTTTTCCAACTCCCGATTAGCATATCATCGTACCGCTCTGGAACTGTACGGTAAGGACTGCTATTGGACTGATGGGTATTCTCATATACCTAGTACATCATATTATGACGGGGGGAACACAGAAAATAGCACCAAATATTGTTTGTAAAAATAGGTAAGTATATAGGTTTTAGTGTGTACCGTAGGTCCTATTTACTATGCCATCATTAGCCCAACCCGTAATAAAGAGGACTAAAGAGGGAGAGAGAAAAAGAAGGGCGAAGATAACAGATGAGATGGAAACGAAATAATAATTAAAAAAACACCAGGTATTATGCCGAAAAGGTGCGATCGTTTCTCAGCGCACGTTTTCTTGACAGCGATAATATAAGGTGTGCTTATAAAAAGTCGAACATTTTTTGTTTTGGGAGGTTATCTCTCGACTATTTACGGGGGGGGCAAAGTAAATAGGACCAAATATTGTTTGTAAAAATATGTAAACATATAGGTTTTTGTGTGTACCATAGGTTCTATTTAATACGGTTCTCCGTAAATAGATGTTTCCGAAAACACGTTTTTTTTTTCGGTACTTGTACTTGGTCAAAAAAACTTGCCTGTCCTGGAAAAATCGAGCGCTGAAATAACACGATCGCACCCCCGTGCGAAGTCAACGCGTGTTACAATATTTGTCCACGAAGCGTGCTACGGCGGTAGGGGTTGCAATTAAGGGTTGCACCTAGGGCCAGGCTCGTTCGCCACTTAAGAAGGTCTACCTATGCTTCACAAAAAAACACGAGCTTTCAAGAAACAATTGCAAGCCAGGCCCGACGGGCATGGAGATGTTGGGTGGCAGCTCCTTAGATACAATGGTTGAGGAGCCCCCCAACGCGTCAGTGATCCCTAATTGCAACCCCTAATTGTAACCACTAATCACAATCCACTAATAATTTCAACCCCCTTTTTGCAACCCCTACTTGCAATCCCTACCGTAGCACGCCTCCTACGGGAGCTGGAGAAAGTACGCAACCCCCAACCTTAACCCTACCCCTTCACAGGTTGCGGGGACCCCCCCCTCCCTTGCACAATGTGAGCGTGAAAAACAACTTGTTGACACGTCGAACACTGTAGCACACCATCAGGCGTACCGAGTTGGGAGGTTGACGGCACCTCGTAAGGTTTGCTACTGTATACGCATTGTTCAATGTCCCCACGTTGTGCAAAGGGGGGGGGCGTCGCGTCGCGTCCCGGCCGCCCGTATTGTACAGCCCAAGGGTTCTTCAAATACCCAGATCAAATCAGCGTCTCCGCCGTACCAAGTACCACACTGTCCGCACAACAAAAAGGACCATTGGGGGTGTAAATTATCAATACCACAACGATCCTTAAATTTCCGGACACGAGATTGGTACCTGGTAGTTGTTTTACAAGTAAGTACCCTTTTTTAGCTTACGTTTTTTTTTTCAAGTACCACATATGTACATGTGTGTCTCACTTTGTTTGCCACCGTGTTCATTTTTTTTGTTTCAATGTTTTCACTAAAATACTACAGAAATGACCCTGCTCCAGTTCCAAGTCCAAGCAGTTTTCCCCAAAAACGTGCGGACAGTCGTAGTGTCGTATAATAGTAGATGGGCTGCCTTACTTTTCTCTCAGGCATTTTCCGGTCGGGGGGGGGCGTAAATTGTTGTGCGAGTATATACATGTTACGGAAAGAACCTCTTGTGTTGAGTTGTGTGGCTTTTTTTGTCCGTTTTTTTTTATCAGACTTTACGACTATAATTAACGGCATGTGCTGTGCAGCGAGCGAGAGGCATGCGCACAGGGGATCGACTGTCTACCCCCACCCCGCCCTCCGCACTCGAGAGATAAAGTGTCTTACCGTGCCGATGTGACAACGAGAGGCGATGATCGTAAAAACTTGGCGCCGCCGTGGTTTGAGTCTCCGCCCTTTTCTTGATTGCTTCTTTTCCGAAAGAGGTATGATGGAACTGGGTGTGCAGATTCGCCAGATGTAGTTGCGGCGCTCTTCGACTGGACAGTGAAGACCTTCAAGCGACCATACTCTATGAGCTTCTCGATTTCCGTGTAGATCGGATATTTGTGTGCCTGGCCGTTTGTCCTTGTTGCTGGCTTATTGTTGTAGAAGGAAAGCTATACCCCCTGGTAGAGTTAAAAGCTTACCAGGTACTACCTGGTAGGTATGAGTACGTGCATCCATCGTTGGCGGTAACCTCCCAACTCCGTTGAAGGCTACGGTCTAATTATCATGTTAACTTGGCAGCGAGAAGTGATGATCGTAAAAACTTGGCGCCGCCGTGGTTTGAGTCTCCGCCTTTTTCTTGGTTTTTTCTTCTTTTCCGAAAGAGGTATGATGGGAAAAGGGTGTGCAGATTCGCCAGTTCTAGTTGCGGCGCTCTTCGACTGGACAGTGAAGACCTTCAAGCGACCATACTCTATGAGCTTCTCGTTTTGTTTGTTGGTGTTGTAAAGTTTGACGCGTTTTCGTTGTTTATCTCTGTGGCGCAGGCCTTGAATTCAAAACATGATTTGTACCCTAATACCGGACAACGGGTGTTATAGTATTACTTGCGGGTTGGCTGTCCATTCCTCCCCCCTTCAGACATATGGGCTCCGTTTCATCCCGACGTGATATATAGCGCGAAGCAATGATCGTAAAAACTTGGCGCCGCCGTGGTTTGAGTCTCCGCCTTTTTGCTCGATTTTGCTTCTTTTCCGAAAGAGGCATGATGGGACAGGGTGTGCAGATTCGCCAGTTCTAGTTGCGGCGCTCTTCGACTGGACAGTGAAGACCTTCAAGCGACCATACTCTATGAGCTTCTCGTTGTGTTTTTGGGTGTTGTGACGTTTGACCCGTTTTCACATTTTTTTTTCTGTGGCGCAGGCCTTAAATTGAAATTAATAATATTAAAAGTACCCTAATACCTGACAACGGGTATGGTAGTAATATTTCCGGGTTGGCTGTGCACCTCTCCCCCCTTCAGACATATAGCCTCCGTTTCATCCGGACGTGATAATACAGCGCGAAACAATGATCGTAAAAACTTGGCGCCGCCGTGGTTTGAGTCTCCGCCCTTTCCTTGATTGCTTCTTTCCCGAAAGAGGTATGATGGAACTGGGTGTGTAGATTCGCCAGTTCTAGTTGCGGCGCTCTTCGACTGGACAGTGAAGACCTTCAAGCGACCATACTCTATGAGCTTCTCGTTGTCTTCCATGAGTGCTGTGAAATGTGACTCCTCTGCTTTTATCTTGTCTGTGGTGCTGACGTGGAATTACGTCAATAACCTGATACCTGATATATACCGAGTATAGTAATAGTACTTCGGGGTTGGCCTTCCACCCCCCCCCCCCTTTAGAGACAGAGCCTCCTTTTATCCTGGCGTGACAGCCATGACAGAAGCAATGATCGTAAAAACTTGGCGCCGCCGTGGTTTGAGTCTCCGCGCTTTTCTTGATTGCTTTTTTTCCGAAAGAAGCAGGATGGGAAAGGGTGTGCAGATTCGCCAGTTATAGTTGCGGCGCTCTTCGACTGGACAGTGAAGACCTTCAAGCGACCATACTCTATGAGCTTCTCGTTGTCCGTGTGTGTTGTGGCGTGTACTCATTTTCATTTTGCTATCTAGTCCGTAGTTAGGGCCCAACGTCCTAGAATGGAATCAACATTCCCATGATATATTCGTATAGTGTTCCGGTATACGAGTAATAGTATTGACTTTATACTTCCGGGTTGGCCACCCGCCCATTCCCTCTTTTTTAGAGGCACAGCCTCCGTTTCATCTGGACGTGGTATTTTGACGAGAAGCGGTGATCGTAAAAACTTGGCGCCGCCGTGGTTTGAGTCTCCGCCTTTTTCTCGATTTTTCTTCTTTTCCGAAAGAGGTATGATGGGACTGGGTGTGCAGATTCGCCAGTTCTAGTTGCGGCGCTCTTCGACTGGACAGTGAAGACCTTCAAGCGACCATACTCTATGAGCTTCTCGTTGTGTTTGTGGGTGTCGTGAATTTTTTACTCGTTTTCATTTTTTTTTTTCTGTGGCGCAAACCTTGATTTGAAAATATCATTAGTACCCTGATACTGGACAAAAAGGGTATGGTAGTACTACTTCCGGGTTGGCTGTCCACTGTTCACCCCTCTCCCCTTTAGACACACGACCTCCTTGTCATCCGGACGTGATATATATATAGCGGGAAGCGATGATCGTAAAAACTTGGCGCCGCCGTGGTTTGAGTCTCCGCCCTTTTCCTGATCGCTTCTTTTCCGAAAGAGGTATGATGGAAAGGGGTGTGCAGATTCGCCAGTTCTAGTTGCGGCGCTCTTCGACTGGACAGTGAAGACCTTCAAGCGACCATACTCTATGAGCTTCTCGTTGTCTTCTATGAGTACTGTGAAATTTGACTCCTCTGCTTTTGTCTTGTCTGTGGTGCTGACGTGGAATTACGTCAGTAACCTGATACCTTGATATATACCGAGTATAGTAATAGTACTTCCGTATAGTTATAGTACTTCCGGGCTGGCCTTCGACCCCTTCCCCCTTTAGAGACAAAGCCTCCTCTTCCTGGCGTGACAGCCATGACAGAAGCAATGATCGTAAAAACTTGGCGCCGCCGTGGTTTGAGTCTCCGCCGTTTTTCTTGACTACTGCTTTTCCGAAAGAAGTGGGATGGGACAGGGTGTGCAGATTCGCCAGTTCTAGTTGCGGCGCTCTTCGACTGGACAGTGAAGACCTTCAAGCGACCATACTCTATGAGCTTCCCGTTGACTTCGTGGGTGTTGTGGCGTGTACTCATTTCTATTTTGCTCTCGAGTCCGTACTTCGGGCCCAACGTCCTAGAATGAACTCAATATACCCGTGATATATTCGTATACCTGGTTCAGTATGAGTATTCCGGTATAGTGGTATTGACTTTTTTATACTTCCGGGTTGGCCCCCTCTTTTTTTGAGACACGGCCTCCGTTTCATCCGGACGTGGTATTTTGACGAGAAGCGGTGATCGTAAAAACTTGGCGCCGCCATCGTTTGAGTCTCCGCCTTTTTCTTGATTTTGCTTCTTTTCCAAAAGAGGTATGATGGGACTGGGTGTGCAGATTCGCCAGTTCTAGTTGCGGCGCTCTTCGACTGGACAGTGAAGACCTTCAAGCGACCATACTCTATGAGCTTCTCGTTGTGTTTGTGGGTGTTATGACTTTTGACTCATTTTCGTTTTTCAGTCCCGTCCGTATTTCGGACCCAACATCCTGGAATTAAGTATACCATGATGTAGTACGTGGTTTGGTGTGAGTATTCCGGTACACTATTGAGTATTTTAATACTTCCGGGTTGTCTATTCACCCCTCCCGCCTTGAGGGACGCGGCCTCCGTTTTATCCGGACGTGATACATAGCGAGAAGCGATGATCGTAAAAACTTGGCGCCGCCGTGGTTTGAGTCTCCGCCCGTTTTTCCTGATTGCTTTTTTTCTGAAAGTAGGATGGGAAAGGGTGTGCAGATTCGCCAGATGTAGTTGCGGCGCTCTTCGACTGGACAGTGAAGACCTTCAAGCGACCATACTCTATGAGCTTCTCGTTGTGTTTGTGGGTGTCGTGATTTTTTTACTCGTTTTCATGTTTTGGGTCTTTCTGTGGCGCAGGCCTGGCGTTGTGCGATGAACTTATTAATAGTACCCTGATGACTGACAACGGGTATGGTAGTATTACTTCCGGTTGGCTGTGCACCCCTCCCCCCTTCAGACATATGGCCTCCGTTTCATCCCGACGTGATATACAGGACGAAGCAATGATCGTAAAAACTTGGCGCCGCCGTGGTTTGAGTCTCCGCCCTTTTCTTGATTGCTTCTTTTCCGAAAGAGGTATGATGGAACTGGGTGTGTAGATTCGCCAGTTCTAGTTGCGGCGCTCTTCGACTGGACAGTGAAGACCTCCAAGCGACCATACTCTATGAGCTTCTCGTGTTGTTTTAGGTGTATGTTTATGTTTCCCCGTTTTCTCCTTTTTCGTTTTATTTGTCCATGTTACGTACGAGTTTTCGGTGTTGGCTCAGCGTTTGGAAAGACAGCGATAGATGCCCCTTTTAGTTTTTACGGAGTTGGAGGACATGGAGCTGGCTGTCCGCCCCCGCCCTGGGCCCTGAAGGACACAGCCTCCTCAATACCCCCAATGTGGCAGATGCACGACAGAAGCGATGATCGTAAAAACTTGGCGCCGCCGTGGTTTGAGTCTCCGCCCCGTTTTCTTGATCGCCTTTTTTCCGAAAGAAGTGGGATGGGACAGGGTGTGCAGATTCGCCAGTTATAGTTGCGGCGCTCTTCGACTGGACAGTGAAGACCTTCAAGCGACCATACTCTATGAGCTTAATAAAAAAAAAAATGTGTGTGTTGTGAATGTGGCCCATTTTCAGTGTTGCGTCTTGTCCGTGGTACGGGCGGGATGTTTGGGAAGGGAATATTAAATGATTACCCTTATATGTTGTGTTGTATTTTGGTATGAGTATACGATTATGTCGTAATGCATCTGTGTTGACTTTCCATCCCTCCCCCCTTCAGAAATACGGCCTCCGTTTTTTTTTTCCGGCGTGACAGCCATGCTAGAAGCGATGATCGTAAAAACTTGGCGCCGCCGTGGTTTGAGTCTCCGCCCGTTTTCTTGATCGCCTCTTTTCCGAAAGAGGTATGATGGGAAAGGGGTGTGCAGATTCGCCAGTTATAGTTGCGGCGCTCTTCGACTGGACAGTGAAGACCTTCAAGCGACCATACTCTATGAGCTTCTCGTCACGTTACAGTTCCCGTGTGCTTTTTTCTCCCACCATATTGCCGCTTTCCCGTTCTCATGTTTTTGTGTTGTATCTACATAAATATTCCTGGCACTGTTTTTCCGTCTTCTGGTGTTCGGCTTTTGTTTCTTTTTTTGTTCTATACGTATGTGTTTTCCCTTTTTTTAGCGTTTATTTGTATTTTTTTTCACCGATCCCCTTGTATACCACAACCGTTCTCGCGCGATTCCGTGTCTCCCTTTTTTTGGGTGTGGGGTTAAGTTTCAAGTTATTCGAATTTTCGTTGCAGTTGTCTCATTTCCTTTTCTCTCCCTTTGTTTTTTTGTTGTGTTCGGGTGCTGTTTTCTTGTTTGTCTCTTTTTTTTCGCCTCTCCTTTTTTTTCTCCGCAGGGTGCCGACGTGAACGCAAAGGACAAGGACGAGATCTCTGGGTTGATGGAGGCGTCCATCATGGGGCACGTGGACGTTGTCAAGGAGCTGCTGAAGGTAACCAACCCCCCACTGCAAAAAAACTCACCACGGCCCCGTCCCGTCAAGATGCGTGTCCCTAACGGTACCGTTGCGCCTTTGTTTCTCTTTGGCTCACTCGCTTGCGGGAGATCTATACTACTACTTTAATATCAGTACAAAAACCTCACCCCCCCCCAACAAAAAAATGATTTTGAGGTGACGTGAAACTTGAGACCCAATATACAATATTTTGAGATATTTTATACTACTATTAGTATACCTCACCCCAGAAAACTGATTTTGAGGAAAGAACTGAAACTTGAACCCAATGGACAGTGTTTTGAGCTACAGTACTGTAGTTTGTACTAGTAATAGGTAGTATGCCTCAACCAAAGAACTGATGTTGAGATCGACCTATATTAATTAAAAAATAGAAATAGCCGCTATGAGATCCGAGGATTTTGTCGAGAAACTCATCATCTTTGCAAGTAGTGTGTGATACTGCGATCGCGCGTACTACGAGTTTCATGTGGCCTCATGCAGGATACACATCCCGTGTACGTCGTAGATGTATCACAACAACATTTGCTACCGTACATATCTACAACTGGCTGTATCCCAACAATTTTTCGGGCAGTCCCTTAGTCGAGGAGCCCCGTCCGTCGGTCGTAAAGCTGTCGGTAATTAAGTCTGTCGGTCATAAAGCCTGTCGGTCCTAAATGTTTTGGGCGAAATGTGCTATGATACCTACCTCTCATGTAGCGCATTGCTGCCTATCCCGCTTATGCGTTGTGCCGTAGTTTGCTTCCCTCGTCTTCCCCCCCGTCCCGTCCCGTCCCATCTCCCGCTACTACGCCCTTCTGACCCCGCCCTCTTTTCCCTCTGCTTCCTCCATTCACCCTCCCCCACTCCCCTCCATCCCTATGATTATTCGTGATGATGGTGATTCGCGATGATTCATGATTATTCATGATGATTTTGATGCATGCTGATTTTGATTCATGATGATGATGATGATGATGATTTTGATTTTGATTCATGATGATTTTGATTCATGATGATTTTGATTCATGATGATTTTGATTCATGATGATTTTGATTCATGATGATTTTTTATTCATGATGATGATGATGATGATGATGATGATTTTGATTTTGATTCACGATGATGGTGATTCGTGATGATGATGATGTTGGAGGGCAGGCGGGTGCCGAGGTAGACGCCGAGGCGAAGTCGGGAGTCACGGCCCTCTGGTTGGCCTCCGGGGAGGGACGAAAAGACGTCCTGGCGGAGTTGCTAAAGAGCGGCGCGTCCGCCAACAACAACCGCAGCGATGGGATCACCGCCCTCATGGGCGCAGCTGCGGGGGGCCACGGAGAGGTCGTGGGCATGCTTCTCGAAGCAGGTGGGTTTCTACGATAAATTAGGCGGGGGTGGGGGTGGCGACGCTGACGGATGGTTGCTTGGGGACGGGTGTGTGGGAAGGGGGGGGGGGTCGTGGGCATGCTTCTTGATGCATGTAGGTTTCTGTTACGTATATGTTGGGAGTGGAGGGTTGGAGTTATAGGTGAGGTTGCTGCGTGGAGGTGAGGGGAGTGGGGATGGGGGGGTTGGTGAGGCTATTGAGTGGGTTGATTAGTCGGTCGTTGTGGGCTGCTTGAGGACGGGGGTGGTGACTAGGGTGAGGGGGTGTGGGTGAGCGGTTGGGTAGTGGGTTGGTGAGAGAACGGGTGGGTGGGTGGGTGGGTGGGTGGTTGTAGTTTTTCTTTTTTTCTTTTAATCGAGTTCTGTTTTTTTTTTGTTCCAAGTCAGGCGGGAAAGGATGAAACTCATGAAATTCGGACGCAGTGACTGCCTTCCTGGCCTACGCGCGAAGGAACTTAAAGGGGTTGGGTACGTGGGTTGGCAGGGCTGAACAAGCCTTGCCGTCTCTGCCCCCTTCCCCTCCCGAGCGTGTTTTGCCGGGGGGGTGTCTCGGCACCACAAAACCATGACGGTCTCTAAACGTTTACTAGGGCTGATCCCGCCATAAGCTTGCAGTGTCTTCTTTTTTAGGTCTGTGTGGGCGTGATTGCAGTGTAAGATGACGATCGCCCTAACAGAGACGATTTGACTGGTTTGTCTGAATAGCGTTTGTCTGCTCTCTTGCATGCCCTGCGTTTTTTTTTTTCATTTCGTCAACCTTCGCAGCGTTTTGTCTTGAAAGTCAATGTTCGTCTTACTTAGTAGTCAATGTTGGTCTTAATTTGTACCCTTTCCCCTCCTCGTTTTTAAGGAGGGATCGCTTGGAATTTGTATTGAACAGAGTAAGCACTCTAGCACACCAAAATAAGAGAGAAGACCAGTACCTAACACCCCCAGAGGTGAAAATGAAAAACTTAACCGGAGGCTCTGCTATCACTGGACGATTTAAGAGAGTAGCGTTTAAGAATGCCATTTATTTTCCATTGGTTTTAGCGTAGTAGCCAGCCCCGCGCCCCTGTCTAGGGAAAAAAAAAAAACGCGTTGTGTGAAAAAAAAAATCCGTGTACTGCTGGTACTCGTACTTGTAGTGAAAGAGAGTTATTTGGATAAAAGGTCAAAACCGGCTGGAAATGGTTTTCTCTCTCTTTTTTTTCTTCTTTTTTTTTGGGTGGATTTAGGTTTTGCTTTTGAGCGTTTCCTAGCGGGAAATGATGAAAATCATGAAAAACGGACGCAGTGACTGCTTCCCCGGTCGACCCACGAAGGAACTCAAAGGGGTCGGGGGGGAACACAGGAGGGGCTGAACAAGCCTCGCCATCCCTCCCCCCCTTCTCCTCCTGACCGGGTTGTGTCGGGGCGGTATCTCGGCAACTTAAAACCATGACGGTCTCTAAACGTTTACTAGGGCTGATCTCGCATTTTTGTACGTATTGTTCGTGGGGTCTATAATGGTAGGGTACTGCTGTATACTCTGGGGTACTCGGGCCCCGGGGGTACCAAATATGGTTGTTTTGGCCTTACTCGGGTAGGTACCCGGGTACCCCCAGGGTATAGCAGATATGCCATACTCGGGTAGGTACCCGGATACCCCCAGAGAATATAGGTACCCGGGTACCTCCAGAGTACACCTGGTATGCCTTACTCGTGTAGGTACCCGGGTATTCTCAGAGTATATATACGTATGGTACCATACTCGGGTAGGTACTCAGGTACCGCCATACTTGGTATACTTCTAAACACACGCCGTGTTTTTTTTTCTTACTTTATTATAGAGTGACGGTAGTTTCCGGCGGCCCCATCTACCTTCGTTGATAGTTAGCGCTCTCTGCTGTACCTTAAATCAGGTGTACCTTTTCTCGGGTGTACCTTTTGTTTTGGTTCGTCAGCGTCGCCGTTCTTGGGGAACTTTCTGTCGGTACGTTCGCTGGTGAATCGTGGGTCGGTGCGCTTGTAGACTCAATCCGTCGTGTTTGGACTGTCGATTCTCGACGGTAAATCGACTCGTGGGCTCATTTCCCAGTTTGGCGGAACTCACAGCTGATTACGCACCAGGTACATACAATAGTTGCTGCTATATGTACGTACGATAAGTGTTTTTTTAATTCTTTTTTTTTATTCTCGAGTTTTGGCCGTCCATGTTCATCCCCTGGTCGACTCGTATTAGTAGGCTCATTTTTTTTTTTCGCTGTTGGTCTCTATTTGATGTTTCCCTTTTGTTCATTCCTCTCCTCAGGAGCGGACGTGGGTGCTAAGGACCACGACGAGGTGACGGCGTTGATGAACGCGGCGGAGAGCGGATCTCTAGAGGCGGTGGAGGCGTTGCTGGCGAAGGGGGGGGACGCTGGATCGATGAGCGCAACCGCTTTCACGCCGCTTATTGTGGCGGCGGCAGGGGGTCACCTGGAGGTGGTCAAGGTGAGACATAGTAAATGGAGATAGAATGTACAGCAGCACGTTTTGGTTAGCCAGGGCAGGGTGAGTGGGAGCGGGAAGGTTTTCTCGTAGCTCTGTGGATTTGTGTGCTTTTGTACACGTGTGTGTGTGTGGGTGTGTGTGTTTGACGCACGTTTCAAAGCGGGTGGTGTTGGTGTTGTTGGTGTTGTTTCTTTCTCACATAGACTCATGGCCATAATCTAGTCCGAAGGGAAAATATGCTTGGCCGACGAGCGTGATTAGTGATGGACGCGGGCACTTGTTTTGTTCGACTGCAATATTTTCGTACTTTCTCCATGCTTTCTTTGTATTTTTACACGAGCACCCTCACCCCTGTCTTGAATAATGAGACCAAAACCGACACTCGAAACCAATGTCACCCCCCCCCCCCCCCCCCACAAAAACGAAACAAAACAAAAATAATTTCAAAACCACGTGCAAACCCAAAAACCCAAACCAATACCAAACGCAAACCCCGAGAACCCAACACAACCTGACCCAACCCAACCAAAAAAAAACAATCCCATTCAGGCGCTGGTGGCAAAGGGCGTCGAGGTGGACTCCATGCACCCCGACGGCGTCAGCGCTCTCATGTACGCGGCGGCGGGGGGGCACCCGGAGGTGGTGAAGGTCCTTCTCGAGGGCGAGGGGCCCGCGAAGGCCGACCCCAACCTGAAGCACGTGCAGGGGGGCACCGCGCTCATGGAGGCGGCGACGTCGGGGAGCCAGGAGGTGGTGGACCTTCTGCTGGCGGCGGGGGCGGACCCGATGGTGCGCGATAAGGACGGGGTGTCTCCGCTTATGTCGGCGGCCGCGCAGGTGAGTTATTGTCCGGGGGGGACAGGGTTTAGAGGACACAGTCAGGCGTGATTGGTCTGGGAATTAGGGGCAGGGGTCAGTGACACGGGATAAGGGGCGGGGGGCGAGAGGGTCCGGAGGCATGGGTACCCGAGTATGAAAAACCAAAACGACCTGGTTTTGGTACCCGGGTTGATACCCGAGTACGGCCAAAACGACCAGGTTTGGTACCCGGGTTGATACACGAGTATGACCAAAATAACCAGGATTGGTACCCGGATTGATACCCGAGTATGACCAGAACAACCAGGGTTGATGCCTCGGCTAATGCCCGAATACGACCAACACAACCAGGTTAGGTACCCGGTTATCCCAGAGTACATGCCCTGCGAAATCTACCCTAACACTCTGGGGGTATACCCTGCCACATACCCGAGTATGACCAAAACAGCCACGTTCGGTACCCGGGTACCCTATTCCTATGACTATACCCGAGTACCCTATAGCGTATATACCGGGTATGTAGCCTAAGAGACAGCGGTTTTTGGCCCGTTGGCTAGTCGTTCCCCTAGACTTAAAACTAGCATGTTGACCCTTTTAGGACTGCAGTCCCGTCATGGGGACAAATTACTAGGAATTAGAGTGGTTTGTCCCCAAAACGGGACTGCAGCCCTAAAAGGGTTAAGGCCGAAAGGGGCCTTGTCGCGGGTCTGTACCGCTATCATCTGCCGTAGCTCGTGTTGGTGAGTAGGAGCCGAAGATATGATGATATAATGTATACGGTGTAAGCATGTGTTTCCTGGGTCCAATGGATGTGTATGCAGTAGTGCGCGACATATGTTAACCCCTTAGGAACTGGTCCCCCGTTTTGGGAGACAAACTACTTGGAATTAGTGTAGGATACGGTTTTTTAGTTTTGAAGTGTGTTAAGAATCTCTTATTTTCTTGCCAGGCGGGAATTCATTCTTACGTAACTAAGACTGGGTGTGTTCCACACTTTTTTTAAAGTACACAAAAGAGGTCGCATTCTTACATTGATTTCCCCCCTAAATCTCAGTCTCGAATTCTTGATCCATCAGTTTCTCTTACCTTTGTCGCGCACTACTGTACAGATCCTTCGCAAGGAAACCGGTATATACAGTAGATTATACCTGCTGCCGCTGTGGATCTGTACATGTGTTGTGTGGTGTGCACTATTTCAACAATTACAGCGGACCAATAGTTTTTGCCCGTGATGAGCTATACAATCCTACTCTGAAACAGTCGGCGCGCCGGAGGTAGGGGACGTGAAAACACGGGGTCAGGGGTTGGGGGGGGTGGGGGGAGGGGCGAAGGTGGACTGGCTTCGTCGTGAGCGGCCAAAATGGCTGTTCTAGTGGCGTCGCCTTTCCGCTGCCCCTCTCTCCCCCCCCCCTCCCCTGCCCCCCGTCCAGGTTTCCCGCCTCCTGCGTATAAAAACCGGCGACACATGAAACGGACAAACTCTTAACACACTTTTTTTCTGAGGCAACTACTATAGTCTATACTTAATTTTTTTTTGTTTTATGTTACCGCTAAAGTTTTCCCTTTCCCTTGGGGCGTTGGTAGAGAGGAGGGAAAGCAGATTTACAAAGCGGAGCGGGTGTAGAAAATAGTGCGTACGAAATATTACTGTATCGTACAGACGAGACTATGCATAGCAGGGGGGATATAGGGGGAGGGGGCGGGGTGGGGAGGGAATCATCTGTTTGTTTGTATGGTTCGATGGTCTTGCTGCTGCTAAAGCTCTGTGTAAACCCAACGACCGACCCTAACGTATGGGACAGAGGAAGTATCTGGTACGTATAATAAGTACCTGGTAGGTAGTTTTTATGTTACCGTGAAAGGGGGTGTGCAGCTATAGCTATGAATGGTTTCCGATAATATTCGTAGTCAAGGCGTTTACTGAGGGGGGGTGTACTCGATATTCATGCATGGCCGTAGTCGTATGTGACCATAGATCCTCGCATCCCTACAATGCCGGGACGGAGCATGTCGGGTTTTCACCGACCAGACAAGACATTGCTAGCACCAAGCGCGAAGCGCCATGAGATGTTCGGCGAGTCGCATGAACGGTGGGAACGGAAAATCGTTGGGCTGCCTGCTTGGGCGATGCATGGTATGACAGCTTCAATGAGTTAAAAGGGGGGTATTGGGTACCTGGTATTTTTGTTGCTGCTGTGATGAGCTATACAATCCTACTCTGAAACAGTCGGCGCGCCGGAGGTAGGGGACGTGAAAACACGGGGTCAGGGGTTGGGGGGGGTGGGGGGAGGGGCGAAGGTGGACTGGCTTCGTCGTGAGCGGCCAAAATGGCTGTTCTAGTGGCGTCGCCTTTCCGCTGCCCCTCTCTCCCCCCCCCCTCCCCTGCCCCCCGTCCAGGTTTCCCGCCTCCTGCGTATAAAAACCGGCGACACATGAAACGGACAAACTCTTAACACACTTTTTTTCTGAGGCAACTACTATAGTCTATACTTAATTTTTTTTTGTTTTATGTTACCGCTAAAGTTTTCCCTTTCCCTTGGGGCGTTGGTAGAGAGGAGGGAAAGCAGATTTACAAAGCGGAGCGGGTGTAGAAAATAGTGCGTACGAAATATTACTGTATCGTACAGACGAGACTATGCATAGCAGGGGGGATATAGGGGGAGGGGGCGGGGTGGGGAGGGAATCATCTGTTTGTTTGTATGGTTCGATGGTCTTGCTGCTGCTGAAGCTCTGTGTAAACCCAACGACCGACCCTAACGTATGGGACAGAGGAAGTATCTGGTACGTATAATAAGTACCTGGTAGGTAGTTTTTATGTCACCGTGAAAGGGGGTGTGCAGCTATAGCTATGAATGGTTTCCGATAATATTCGTAGTCAAGGCGTTTACTGAGGGGGGGTGTACTCGATATTCATGCATGGCCGTAGTCGTATGTGACCATAGATCCTCGCATCCCTACAATGCCGGGACGGAGCATGTCGGGTTTTCACCGACCAGACAAGACATTGCTAGCACCAAGCGCGAAGCGCCATGAGATGTTCGGCGAGTCGCATGAACGGTGGGAACGGAAAATCGTTGGGCTGCCTCAGCTCTTGCGAGTTGCGAGCTGTACAATAAATAAAAAAAATGACAAAAAGGGGGGGTATTGGGTACCTGGTATTTGTGTTGCTGCCTGTGATGAGCTATACAATCCTACTCTGAAAAAAGCCGGCGCGGGGGGGTAGGGGATGTGAAAACACGGGGTTAGGGGATGGGGGGGTGGGCGAAGGTGGATTGGTTTCGTCTTGCGAGCGGCCAAAAGGGCTGCTTCTTCGCCGTCTCCTCTCTGCTGCCCCCCCCCCCCCCCCCCCCTCCCGCCTACTCCGCATAAAAAACCGGCGATACATGAAACGGACAAACTCTTACACACTTTTTTTCTGAGGCAGCTGCTACGATATCAATATTGTGTTGCTAGTACTAGTAATACGTTACTACTTTTAGGATATATGGTACTTTTATATCATACTAATAATAACAGTTGGGATGTACAGTAGGCGACAGCACTTTATCCACTGCAGTGTACTTGAATATACGTACCTGGTATGCCTCTAATTCCAAGTAATTTGTCCCCACAAAGCGGGTTAAGAAATTGAAAATATGTTTTTGCTGGATCTCTGCACGAAGCAAAATATATTCGTATACCACAGCAGTTAAGTATACCGGTACGTGGTGTACTATTTATAGATTGTTTTTTGTACTGGAGTCAAGTGTTTGTACGACGCACTCTGCCTCTCATAATTTTTTGGGCCTGGCCCAGAAATGGAGTGCCTTACCTTTTACCCCCTCAAGATCTGCAACACTTTTTTTTCAGTATACCTGGAATTAGTGTAGGGCGCTTTTTTCCAGTATAGTGTAAGGGTATCTAGTTATCGCGGCGTTTTCTGTATTTCTTCCTTCAGCTTGTTGTTTTGGTTGCCTGTGATGAGCTATACAATCCTACTCTGAAAAACAGCCGGCGCGCGGGGGATAGGGGACATGGAAAAAAAAAGGGAGAGGGTGGTCGGGGGTTGGGAAACAGGTGGATTGGTTTCGTCTTGCGAGCGGCCAAAAGGGCTACTCGTTCGCCGTCTCCTCTCTGCTGCCCCCCCCCCCCCCCCCCCCCCCCCCCCCCCCCCCCCCCCCCCCTTCGCATAAAAAACCGGCGATACATGAAACGGACAAACTCTTACACACTTTTTTTCTGAGGCAACTATTAATACATTGATACTAGTGTATACCTACTCGTAGCATATACCTGGTACATATTATCCGTAGAATGGTCGTCTCGCCAGGGGAGGGGTGGGGTGTACTCATATCGTGCCCGGCCGTAGTCGTATGACCATAGACCCTCGCATCCCTACAATGCCGGGACGGAGCACGTTGGGTTTTCGTCAACCAGGCAGAATAGGGGGAGGGGGGAGGTACATTAAGGGGTATGCATGAGAGCACTGGCGGTCGACAGTTTAGCCAGACGTTTACAAAGTAGAAAGCAGAAGAAAAATAAGACGACGACGAATAGGAGGGCAAAGAAAAAGGCGAAATGCTAAGTAGATTAACTCCTCTCCCGTGTTGTATCCACGCCGTTTGAAGCGTTGCAAACAACATATTAAACTTTCAATATCAACCCTCGCTGGTACACACATACTCCCAAACCCTAACCCCACCCACCCACCCACCCAAAAAAAAACAAGAAAAAAACTCTACAAAACCCCCACAAAAAACCCCTCTCGTCGTCTGAAACAAGACGAGCCCCCCCCTCACCCCGGAGAGGTATGCGCCGTTCACGCGCCTGCCGCTCCACCCCCAACCCCACCCCAAAAAAAGAAAGAAAGAAAGAAAGAAAGAAAAGACTCTACAAAATCTGCACAAATACCCGCTCTTCACCTGAACCAGACGCGCCTCGCCCACCCTTGAAAGGTACACAGGCGACCCCCCCCTCCGCGCCCCCCCTAAAAACAAAGCCCGTAAAACATCCACAAAACCCCGCTGTCACTACGAGTATCTGAACCGGACCACCCCCCCCAGGGGGGGGGGGTTACTCAAGTGCATGGCCGTAGTCGTATGACCATAGACCCTCGCATCCCTACAATGCCAGGATGGAGCACGTTGGGTTTTCACCAACCAGGCAGGCATTGTTTGCACCAAGCGTCGGGGGAGGGGGGGATGATCACGGGTGCGTGGGATCACGGGGTGTTTTGTGGTGTAGTTCATTGTTTCGTTTATGGTTGTATTATTAGGGAGGACCATAGTAAATAGGACCAAATTTTGTTGGTAAAAATAGGGGAAGTATATCGTAGGCTTTTGCTTGCTCTGGCATCCCCTGTAATAGTGCCGGTCTGGTGTGTGTGTTGATGTTGTTGCTGGTTTTTGGTATCGGTGTTACTAAACCGCTTAACCCCTTAAGAACTGGTCCCACAATATATATTTTAAAAATTTAAAAAAAAAACAGCTGTGAGCTCGAGGATTTCGTCAAAACTCATCTTTGCTAGCTGAGTGTAATACTTCGATCGCGCATGTATGTGGGGACAAACTACTTGCAATTAGTGGGGGATGTTTTTTTCAGTTCTGAATGGGTTAAGGCTTGAGACAGAAAAAAATGCCGATTACAGCTAAATACAGACTTCATATATGTAAATACGGCCACTGCGTCACGGGGGAATGGATGATACAATCCGGTGTCCGGCTTGCAATGCAAGGGGGGGGGGTGAAGTGTAACGATCGTTTGGTGTTCATATTAGTACCGAAAAGATTCTTGTTTTTTCGGACAGAGTCTGCTAATTTGAACACCAAACGATCGTATATACCAAAATGATCCAATGATCCTTATGCTTGTTTGTGTACAGAGTGGCGACCTGGTTAACAATTATTTGGCTCTATGTAATTATATTCCTCTTGTCTGCCAATAAACGCAAGAGGTCCTCCTGTAAAAATCTGATTCTTCCTCTTGTTTGTCTTGTGTTTTTGTGTCTTGTTACCTCGCGCGGTACATTTTCCTTAGGGCCGAACAGACGCGTGCAAGGTCCTCCTCGCGAAGGGCAACGAGGTAAACGCCATGGCCAACTCGGGCGGTACCTCCCTCATGTTTGCGGCCGGGGCTGGCCACACCGAAGCGGCGAAGGTGCTGCTGGACGCAGGTGCCGACGTAAACGCCAAGCTGCAGGCCACGCCGGAGTTCCTCGAACAGGTACGTAAGGCGTTGTTTTTTCTTCTTCAATTTATGGTTATTTTGTTGCCCTCCATGACAGTAGTTTGTGGGGGGAATGACTACGTACGGTTTTCGGTTACCTGGTATGTTTTTCCCGAACTGGTTATTATATATAACATGTCTGGTTTTTGTTTCGTGAACGTTTTTTTTTTCATGTTGTTTATGTTTACCGTGCGTATTTACGTATCAGGTATTGCACTACCTGCTACTCTTTTTGTCCTGTTTTTTTTTTTTTAGTTTACTCTCTTTTTCCCTAAAATGTTTGTGCTGTAAAATTATCTGTAGACTCGTCGTTGACTTCTTGTAACATGTTTTTTTTTCCCCTCCGTTTTTCTCCGTTTTTCTTATTTTGGACGATGGGAGCAGCTGGCGCAGACGATCGCAGAGGGGGGCGAGGAGCCCGTCGGAGACGACGCTCACCGAGACGACGTGACGGCGCTCATGGTGGCCGCACAGGGGGGCCACGAGGCGGTGGTGAAGCTCCTCGTGGAGAGGGGGGCGGACGTTCGGTCCAAGGACGAGGAAGGGTTCACTCCCCTCCTCAACGCCGTCAAGGTCAGAAGGGGTATATGAAGGGATATCTGGAGGGGGGAGAGGGGGGGGGGGGGGCACTCATGATCGATCATGCATGGCCTCAGTCGGGCGACCGTAGACCGTCGCATCCCTATATACAATGTCGGGACGGAACCCGTCGGGTTTTTCACCCACCACGCAAGAGATCGCTATATAGCACCAACAAGCGCAAAGCGCCGTGAGGTAGGGTGTTCGGCGAGTCGCGTGAAGCGTGAGCTGCATCCTACTCACGCTTGTGAGGCGAACATTTCTGGCATATGGATGGCAGCGTGGAATTAGTTGATTTGGGGGTTATTGTTGTTGTCGAGTTTTCGTAGGCGGGGGGCGGGGTGTGTGCTCATGGCATGCATGGCAGTAGTCAGGGGGGGTGTGTGGGGGGAGGGGTTACTTTGTACAGTACCAGGTATTTACCTGATTGTGTTTCATCTTTTGTTTTTGCTTGTGCTGGGCAACTTTGAATTGGTTGCTTCGTTCCTCGTCAACGGGGGTTTACTTGTGCTACTCTTACGTATGATACGTAACCCGATTTTCTTTGTTGAAACCATGTTTCTTGTTATTGCTTGTTTTTGCAGGGCAACTTTGAAGAAGTTGCCTCGTTCCTTGTGGACAGCGGCGCGGACCCGAACGACGTCTACACGGACGACAAGGGGAAGGAGCACAACTTGCTCTTCGACAGCGTCACCCTGGGCAACGAGGTAAAGAAAAAAATAAGCGCTGGGATTTTCTTCTGCTTTAGGCGCAATTTTAGGGCTATCATACGCAGCTATATACCGGTACATACCTGGTACAGTACAAGTATACACTTCGAAGTGTCGTACGTACGAGCGACTTTGAGTTTCTATTTTTCACGCTAATTTTACGGTGCCCCCCAAATGTTTTGGACCCCGTTCGAGCTGTGTCTGAAGCCATACTTTGCTTGATTTTAAAGGAATGTTACGACCGCCGACCGAACTCTACGATCAAATTGTGATACCGTACTATACGCAACAGGTATACATCGAAGTCGGACGTCTTGTCTTCCTCTGTTTAACCCTCCACCCCACCCACCCACCCCCCACGTGGGGAATGGGGAGATGGAGAACATGCACGTAGGGGTTTGGGTGGGGACGAGCGGAGTTAGGGTGGGGGTGGGGGGTGGGTAGAGGTAGGCAGTTGGCGACGGCGCTAATCGCCGCGGCTATGATGGCGGGGCATCGGTGTGAACGTTGTATGTTGGTCGGGAGGGGGGTGGGGGGTGAACGGCGGTCATCAATCACCCTTACTTTTACGAAGATGTGGTTGTGTGTGTGTTTTTTTTGGTTCTAATACGGAGAACCGTAGTGTTGAGGATCCATCACACACACGAACACCTATATAGTCCAGTACATTTACGAAACATATTCGGTCCTGTCCTGATTACTATGTTCCCCCCCGTAGCAGCCTGTATTTTTTCCATGTCATTGTACGAATGCTTGGTGGTCGGTGTTTTCTTAACTCTTACCAATGCCCCCCCCCCTCACGCCTCTCCTCCCCTCCCTCTCCCCCTCCCTCCTGCTTCTACGTATCATTTTTCTGTTTTTTTTTTGTCCATTATTATTTTTGTCTTTTTTGTTCAGGGGCACGGCGACATCGTGGACCTTCTGCTCGGGGTGGGATGCGACCAGGACGCCGCCGACAAGGTAACTAAACCCATAAAAAAATCAAAAACAAAATCCACACTAATTTCAAGTATTTTGTCCCTCAATACGGGGGACCAATTCTTAAGGGGTTAAAATCGGAAACCCATGTATGTATATACCACTATTAATAGTGGTCCCTCTATAGTGCCTGTGAAATCGCTTGCGACATATGAGAATATACAACCAGTGTGGCAGTGTGCGGAGTAGTTGCCGCTATCTATAGTGCAGGTATTGTTGGCTGGCGCATACCGGCACTACACGAGTAGAGGGACCACGTTACTACTGTTGTGTTGGTATACACACTGAATCGGCCGCGTGCGCTATACCTGGTATGCGCTATATATATTATGTATTTCGGTATATAGAGAGTTTTGTGTTTGTGTCGCCGCGTGCTCTGCCTTCCCACGGTACGCGTACTGATTGTAGTAGGGTCAGGGTTAGTCGTTCCTCGATGGTGCGCGGTGACGGCGGCTGAGGCGAAACATTGCTTAAAAACAAATGTGCTGATTTTGTGTGTGTGCTGGGTTTGTTTTTTGTCGTACGTATTGTTTGTGTTTTTTTGCCTGTTGAGTTTTTGTGTTTTTCTTTCTTGAAATGCTTTTTTGCCTGCTTTTTTGTGGTTTCGATGTCCCAAAGGCTGCTTGGCAAATATGTATAGCTGGTATTTTACGTACATGTACCAGGATATATATTTTTTTTGTGAGTTTCGAGGAATATTTCCTTTTCACAGCTGAAGTGTCTTTTTATCTTTTGGTGCATCGTATATACACTATTACTAGTATGAAAAAAATATATGTCAGCCCTCTCAGGCCGTTGATTGACTTGATTATAGCATAGTATAAAGGGGATTTTTTGACGATAACGAGTGAAAATCATAGCGACGGCCAATGCGTCATATACAGGCGGACGTTTTTTTTCTTCTTTATATATAGGGGGACGATGGACGATACAAATCAGACTGCAAACTGGTGTCCGAGTTGCAATGCAGCGAGTCGTCCGGCCTGGGCGCAGCAATTATCCTACTCGTACTTCTGGGCACTCACTCCACAATGCTCGCAGGCGGTCGGTCGATAACACCAAAGTTATCGTTGCTCTGGTCTAATTACACCAAAGTTATCATTGCTTTGGTCTCTATTTCTCTTGGGCCCCCAAAGTGGTTCATACATTAGTTGGCGCGATCGAAGTATCACGCACACTCAACTACGTACGTAGCAAATATGAGTTTCGCCGAAATCCTCGATATCAAGGCTGTACCTACATTAGTTTCTTTTTCATTTTTCTTCCTTGAATAATATTTATATTGACAGTGACAGCCCACCTGCGTGTGTGTTTTTGTGTATTTTTCTTTGTCCTGTTTTTTCGCCGGGATTAGGACGGGACGAACGCGCTGATGGCGGCTGCGTCTAACGGGCACCTGGAGGCCGCGCAGAGCCTGGTGAAGGCGGGGGCGGCTTTGAACAAGCAGAACGGGGACGGCCACAACGCCCTCATGTTCGCTTACAACGGCCGCGCTCAGGTATACTAAGTATACATATGGTATGTATGATATGTGTCGGTAACCAAGCACGGGACGCGTGCAATATACGATACCCCTCTGTCCCTAATTATAAGCACCGTATTTATTGAGTATTGATGTGTAAAATGTGCTTATATTTAGAGACAGAGTGGTAGTAGATAATAAGGTTTTGCCTTCTGAGGGTGGTCACTCGAGGAGCTCTACACTAATATCAAGTCAAAAACTGATTATTATGGACGGAAATAGTAGAAAGGCTACTCGATGGACAATACGATGGCCTCAGTATATACTATACTCAGTATACATAAAACAAGTCCTCATCTGGTGTTGTTGTGTGTAGCACCTCCATCATACTACGGTACGAGACTTACTTCGTACACGCGTGCGTATGTTGTACCGGTCGGTTTGGTTTACCGCATATTAGCTCTTCCAAACCATTTATGTTTGGGTATGTGCTTCTACGCGTCGAACCGCACAACAAAAAAACGTGTCGTATTTAATATTTTCAGGTGCGGGGGTGCAATCTGGGCAAAACAAGAAAATAATTAGATCGCATTTCCAATTTTATTATTTCGTACCAGAAATAGAGTTAATTACTTATTTTCGGAGTTCGGGCACACGAAATTGCAACACAAGAATGATGAAAAGTCCGACCTTTTTGGGTTAAGAAGGTGTGTGGCCCTCGGTGCCTTTGATATGCTCGACACCTGTTGCTGGTTGCCTTTTTTTCTTGTTTTTGTTTGTTTGTTTGTTTGTTTTTTTCCAGCCTGTTTCTTTTGTTTTGCAAAAACAAACGGCGTGGACGGCGTGTTCAGGGCGTGTTGTTGTTGTTTTTTTGGTTGGAGTTCGTTTTGATCGTTCTTTTAACCATATTTCCCCCCCCCCGTCTTTTTGTGTTTCTGTCGCCTTACTTTTTTTGTCTTTTTGTCTTTTTGTCTTTCTGTATTTCCGTCGCCGTTCGTTCTGTACTTGCCAGGTGGCGTCACTGATGGACAAGTACGCCGAGTACTTGGACGACGCGGACGAGGCTTCCGGGGACAGCATCAAGATGATGCGAGAGGCCATGGCCCACACGCAGGTGCATAAAGAGTATTCTGCCGTCGATCAAGTGTGGACCGCGTGTGTCGCATGGACACCTCCCTCCCTCCCTCCTTCCTACCCCCCTTCCGATCCCTCCCCTCCTTTTCCTTCCGCTTTTTATCCCCCCCCCCCCCACCCCTTCTCCTCTTCCCCCCTCCTTGCGCCTCTCTTCCAGTCGATAATCGACCTCTTGTTGAGCAGCGGAGCGGACGCGACTCTGAAGGACAAGGAGGGACGTATGGCGAAGGACTTCGACTACCAGCCGCCAGCGGCGGATGGGGAGGAGGACGGGACCAAAGCGGAGCTTTAGAGTTGCACATACGTTGATTGCCCCGTGTCTTCTTCTCCCCCCGCCCCGTTACAACATCGTATCGTATCGTATCTTACCGTGTGCCGTACTGCTGTGTGCCGGTTTTTTTTTTTGGTCGGTTTGGATCGGGTCGGGCTGGTTTTGGATCGGACCCGGTATTTGTTGTACCGATCGGGTCGAATCTGTTTTGAACCCGATTGGTGTGGATCGGATCGGTCTGAATCCGATCGGTGTGGATGGGATCGGTCTGAATCCGATTGGTTCGGATCGGAACTGGTATGATCCGATCGGGTCTAGTCTGTGTGAATCCGATTGGTTTGGATCGGATCTGTTTTAATCCGATCGGTCTGGATCCTTTCTGTCTGGGTCAGATTCGGATTAGACTCGTATTCGGTCGGAAATTTTGGGTTCGTCCAGATTCGGTGCGGTTTTAATCCGATCGGTCTGGATCCTTTCTGACTGGGTCAAATCGGATCAGACCCGCATTCGGTCGGAATTTTTGGGTTCGTCCGGATTCGGTGTGCGATATTCCAACCGACCTTTTGTCGTTGTCCGAGCGACCATCCCGCGTACTCTTGCTCTGGCCATTTTATTTTCTCTTCCTTCTTTTTTTGTGTCTCTTGTTTTTTTTTTTTTTGTCTCTCGCCGTCGACCGCTGCTGTGTACGTAGCGGATTTGGTTGGCTGTTATCATCGCTTTTACTGCTGTTGTTTTAATTGAACGAACTCAGCAGTAGGGTAGAATATCCTATCAAGAGTCGTTTTCGGCTGGCTCGCTGGCTGAGGAAGAGGCAGGGGTAAAAAAAACAAAATTAAAAAAAATGAGGCGTTTGAGTATCATTCATGCATGTTTTTTTGGTGCGCTCTTTTTGTGTTTTCGTCGCCATTTTCGCTTGTTTTCGCCGCGGTGCTTCCCAAATGTACTGCGGGAGCCGCGATCTATATTTTTTCCCACTTATTGTTTTTGGCGATTCGTCTGTGGTTTTTACTCGTATATATCACCTTTGTTTTTCGGGCACTAATAGTGTTCTTTCCACACGGCCTGTGTATGTAGCGTGGGCGAGGGGCGGGGGGGGGGGGAGGATGGATGACCCGCGAAAATTGCGCTCTTGATATAATGTTTTGACTAAGCGAAAATCGTGCGCTCTTCTTGCTCTTTCTGACACCCAAAAAACGTGTTTTTGATATTTTGACGCCCAAAAAACGTGTTGTTGATCGCTCGACGCGCGAAAAAATGCGCTCTTGCTCTGGCTCAGGTCATCCTCCCTTCCCCCTAGAAAATAAGGTGGGGCCGGTGCTGGTGGGGTGTATTGCTGATGGAAATTACAAATTACAATTGTCGGCCAATCAAATCGCGGCGGAGGAAATCAAAAACAACATATAGAGAGAGATGTGTTTTTTTTTCGCGCCTGCAGTTTTGTGCTTGGTGATTGGTGTTTTTTTTAGTAGGAGAGATGTGATTGGTGGACAACCCTTGGATGACACTTGATGACGTCATGACGCCATATATAGCAAGTGGTGGCATCGACGGTGACTTGTTTTAATTCGCTGGCGTCACTTTCTGTCCATGAGACGTTCAGTGGATGACAACCAGGCTCTTGGTGACTCATGACACACGTGATGTCATGCATGTCATATGACGTCATGACACGTGACGTCACATCCTGTCCTTGGGCTGGGTGGGACGCAGTTGTCCAGCGGAGCTATTGATGACGTCATGACACGTGATGCCATACCATATGACATCATGACACGTGATGTCATGACGTATGCCACGTGATGTCATGACATGAGACGTGATGTCATGACATATGACGTCATGACATACGACATCACACGTGATGACATAGACATGTGACGTCGTGACACGTTTTGTCATATGACACGTGACGTCATCCAACGATGACGTCACTTTCTGTCCCCATTTTTCCAGTGGTGGTTGCTTTTTTGATGACGTCATGACATTTGGCCGTCATACACAGCGGGTGATGACTTTAAATTTCTGCCCATAAGTTGGGATGCGATTATTATCCGGTAGATACTCTTTCCCAGAGTTAGTTGTGGATTTCTGCCCATGAGTTGGGGCGCAATGTTCCAACGGGCGTGCATGCTCTTTCCCGGGATTTTGTGGAGCGTGAGGAAGTTTATTGGAAGCGCCGCTGAGGCGGGGTGGTGTTACCTCTCGAGAAAAACATTTTGTCTCGGTGGTGACACGATGATGGTGGTCGAATCGATCACCCGCCGTGCCGTCAGCTTTTTGACCCAGAGAGGGAAACTTGACGGCCGACAACGAGAACGGGTGCGCGGAACGTTCTTTGAAACGTTTTTTTTACTTGTTCTTTGAACTGTTTTTTTTTTTCAGAAACGTTCTTTGAAACGTTCTTTAAAGAAGCGTTGTTTGAGACGCGTTCTTTGAAACGTTCTTCGTGAGGGTACGGTGCTCCTTTTTCTTTTTAGCAGTTTTGTCCCTGACTTGTTCAGAAAACCCACTTGAAAATATGTTTATTTTTTTATGGTTTCAGCTACAGTGCACACTGTTGTTGTAGTTGCCGTTGGCACGCGTGGGTTCTGGATGTAACCTGGGAAGCATGCTCCATACATTCACCGGGGGAGGGGAGGGGGGGTTGAAATTGGCAGATAAAATGGTTACGGTATCGTAGAGGTGGGTATACCTGGTATTTCGTAATTTATTAACATTTTCAGGTTATACCTGATAATATACACGACCACGTTATTTATTTATTCGGGTTTTTCCTTCATTTTTCTTCATTTTTCTCCATTTTCGTCATTTTTCTTCATTCTCTCGGCAGAGGCGTGAATGACTTGGCAGAACGTGGAGCTATTGCTTCTTTTGCCTCATCCCTCAACCACAGAAAGTGAACTTGCCGAAAAATGTGGACACAAACAAAAAAAAATCAGCTCGTTCCATGCACCCCCCCCCAACAACTCAAACGGGGGAAGGGGAGGAGGTCCTCAAGACTGAAAAAAAAAAAAAGTCAGCACGTGAGATCGACCGTGTAAACAGTGGAGAAACGCAAACAAGGCCATGACTAAATACGTACGCGTGGCAGCTACAGCAGTAGTAACGTTGACGGCGAGCTACTGACTCTGCTGCCGATGTCGACTTTTGTTCGTACAAGCGTCGCCCGTGCGATACAGGAGTGGGTGCGCGTGCCCGAACGCGGTGAGAAGCGCGCGAGTCCTCGATGGACGCTTGTTGTGTTGGCCATTTGACGCAGGCTACGAGGGTAGAGGTGTGAGCACCATGTTTTTTCTAAGGGTGATCACTTGATTATCTTGATTATAGTATAGGAGCTCTATATACCCCCACCCAAAAACTGATTTTAGAGGAAACTCAAAAAATGCTACCCCATGAACAATCCCATTATCCAAGCAAAAAAAGTGAAACATATTGTAACACAAGAATAAAGTTCCGACGATTTTGGACGATTTTGGGTTAACCCCTTAAGAACTGGTCCCACGTATTTGGGAACTAACTACTTGGAATGAGTGTGGAATAATGTTTTCAGTTCTGAATGGGTTAAGGAGCCCCCCCTTCCCGTCATTCAGCAGACGTTTCAGCCAAAAAGGGCTAGAAATCTCTTATCGCAGCACGTGGCATTTCGTTAAATTAACCCTAATAGCAAAGTGCACTGCTGCTGTGTGTGTTCTTCACAATACAGAAACCTACAGTAAATCTGACTCAAATTCCAAGTGTTCTGTCTCAACACCAGGAGTGCAGTGCTAAACGGCTTACCAGGTACAGCAAGTCAAGTCCCTCGTGATCTGAACCAACACTAACCTTGGCGGGGGTGCGTGTCAAATTGATTATAATCTCTTTCTTCATTGATTGTTGGCTGCCAAAGACTATTTTCGCGCCTTCAAGGCTGCGCTTTCTAGTTAATCCCGCCACCCCTGCGAACACATTCACAACGCATGCCTGGGGTAAAAATACATCTCTCTGTTTCCCCCGCCTATCATTACCAATCGAAAACTCGCTACGAAAAGGAAATAAAAAAGAAAGGATCAACATCCTGAAACAAAAACTTGAAAGGGCCACGTACGACGAGTACTCGAAAAAAGTCAGAAAACGTCTCCGCAAGAATGTTCAACACACACCTCGAAAAACAAAGTTGGTGAAACGGCACGCGCTATCCCCCATCAATGCACCCCCCCCCCCACCCCTCCCACCCGCTACGGGAACGGCGACACACAAAACCCAATCACTATCGGTCGAAGATGGCGAGCGTTTCGATGTGGTCCGACCCCGGAAACAGGACAAACCCTTCGCTGTGGCGCAACGTCCAGCCCGCGGCGATCAGACCCATTGCGTCTCGTTTGAGAGCGTCAAAGCCGCAGCTCACGTACACAACGCGTCTCAACGACTCCGTGTTTGGGTCGTCCGGGTCTGTGAGAGCATCCATCACCCCCGTGTCCAGACCCTAAAAAAGAAATCCAGGTGCATGCACCACGCGTCGAAAATATACAGGGGGAGAAGGGGGGTGGGGGGGGGGGGGCGTGCTCAATTGTTGCTTGCCTTTGTCATTTGACCATTAACCACGCATCCTTTTCGAGACGGAGCAGGGGTTAGGGTTAGGTTTGGGAAGGGGGGGGTACTTCATATTCATGCATGGCCGTAGTCGTATGACCATAGGGGGAGGGGGGGGGGGGGGGGGGGTAGCAAGACCCCTACTAGACTCTGAGGGTGCATTTTTTTCAAGTGACCCACGAAAACCTAGTATGAACGCAGCACCCAACAGCAGCCGCCTACGAGTACGTAACGTCAAACGTCAAACCAACTGAAGGGTTTTTAGCCGATCGCGAGCAGTCAAACGAGACGTGTTATGTACTAGAGTACTGCACCATAGAACAAATCAAACTCTTACGTAAAAAGGAACGCAAGGGCGATAGGGAGTGGCGGGGGGGGGGGGGGGGTGTACTCATGTTGTGCACGGCCGTAGTCATATGACCATAGACCCTCGCATCCCTACAATGCCGGGACGGAGCGCGTTGGGTTTTCACCAACCAGGCAGACATTGCTTGCACCAAGCGCGAAACGCCGTGAGGTATTGGGCGAGTCGCATGGAGGGTGAGCTGCATCCTGCTAAGAACCGCCTCTGAGGCGGACTTGCATATGGACGACAGCTTCAATGAGTTAATTTAATTTCTGGTGTGGCCACTTCCGGAGACAGCAATGGGTTTTACTATGTAACTGCCTCGCGGACGCCTTACCATATTAACACTACGTGGTACGACCATTCCCCTTGTGCGGAGCAAAGGTTCTTCCACCCCGCACAAATGATCTACTCGACCGCCAGCTTTGGTGACCGCCAAAAAAAAAAAAAAAAAAACGGCACCCTGGTTGTCTAGCTCACGCAGCGAGTGGCGTGTTTTACAGCGTCGTTGCCAACCGACGCCAACCCAACCTATAAATATATCATATATTTATGGAGGGGGGAGGGAGGGGGGGAAGGAGAAGAACCTACTTAGTGACCCCCCGGATCTGGGGTACGACTAAGAGGGAGAGAGAAAAGAAGGGCGAAGAAACTAATGGGATGGAAAAAAAAAAAACTACAACAATAACAACAACAACAACAACAACAACAGTAACAACAACAACTACAGTAGTCTGCTTACAAAACGTGGGGGCACTTCACAGCAAGAGGTACCTCATTAATTAGTTCGTATTATTCATACGAACATCGACAGCGCCTACTGTAGTAGTAGCGTGGGTTATATACAGTAGGCACAATTCGATGCGAGTCGACGAGGGAAGAAAAAAGCTGAAGTCTTCTCGCGATAAAAATGCAATGCACGAACCGTAGTGGGGGAGGAGGGAGAGGAGCCTACTTCGTGACCCCGGATATGAGTTACGACTAGGAAGGAGAGAGAAAGTAAAGGCGAAGATAATAAATGGGATGAACAAAACAAAAATCGGCCTGGAAACACCCCCGTGGCCATCCAAATCCCCCGAGGAGGCAAACGTCACGCTACATGCGCGAAAACGACCACGTAGAGTCGCACCGTCCACGAAACCGTAAGCCTGAAACATACCACGAGGTCCATCACCCAGTACTGGTACGACGGGTGTTTTTCTAGAACAAACAAAAGCTCCCCTGAGCCCTCCCAGCAGCATTTTTTTTGTTTGCCTTCGCGACTATTACGGGCGACCATAGTAAATAGGACCAAATATTGTTGGTAAAAATGCGTAAATATATAGGTTTTTGTGTTTGCCGTAGGTCCTATTTACTATGGCCCCCCGTAATACTAACATTGACAGATGTCTGCGATGCTCGGAGCGCCTTCTGTATGGCGGTTGGCAAGCATCGCACCGCCACCACAACTTAGTTGCGCAAAAAACGGCGAACGATTGGCCTCTCTGCCTTTCGAGGAGGGTGGCTTATGGCTTACCTTTCGAGGGGGGTCGACGATGAGCACCTCGCAGCCTTCCGACTCGCCGTCTTCCATGGCGTCCTCGGCGCTCATGGCCTCGAAGGACACCCTCGACTGCAGTTTCGGCGGCAACGACCTCCTGTAAAACAAAACAAAACGAAAACAAAAACGAAAAACGAAAAACGAAAAAGCCGGTGTCATGCAGCAGCAGCCAGTGCACAAGCGCGAGGGGGCATTTGCGGACAAGAGCTAAAAGATAAGGTCTGCATCTAACGTTTTCGAGTTTCACGGAAAAAAAACGACTGGAGGGAAAAAATGGGCAAGGTATATATGTATATATCATACACTCCGCGTAAAAAAAAAACGATTCGAATAGTAAATACCAGGGTATAAACAGAGGAGTCTAAATATATTGGAAACTTCCTCGCGTTTGCGGCCAGAAGCGTGGACACGGTTCAGCCCTTGAGCGTATTAACACTAAATCTGTCACGCATGGACGCCACGAGCTCAGCAAGCACCACCCAACCGCTCAGCCATCGAGTCTAAACCCCCGTTATCATTACGTAACTGCACCTATGTTTGTGAAAAAAACATAATTCGAATTCGACTTTGGAATGTATATAAAATCAGAACCTACGATGGACCCGAAAAGCGTGTAACCCTTCCTCTATCTTTACTCAACATACCAGGTATTTTGTATTTTGGCTGTGATTACTACAGTATATTTTCCCGTAGTAGTAAAAGGATCAAGAGCCGTGTTAGTAAAAGGATCAACAGTAATGCTACGACAGAGGGGGTGACCTAATTTTCTCAGGCTTCCAACACGAGCTCGAAAAAGTTAGTACCTCGCCGAAAACAAAAAAACGTGAGAAAAATTGTGAAGACAACCCCGTGAACTCGTCGTATTATGCCTCGACATTGTCAACACTTAACGATAAGGTATGTCTTATAGGGAATATGCCTTATTGGGTAGCTCCTCAGTTGAGAAGTCCCGTCAGTCACAAGTATTAGCCTCAGAAGGCGTATGTCTTATTGGGTAGTTTTCATAGTCGATAAGTCCCATTGGTCAGAATTTTTGCCTTGGAAGGCATATGCCTTATTGGGCAG
Source organism: Saccharina japonica (assembly GCA_008828725.1). NCBI lineage: Eukaryota > Phaeophyceae > Laminariales > Laminariaceae > Saccharina > Saccharina japonica. The sequence continues at coordinate 92,228 of MEHQ01003578.1, forward strand.
TTTTTAGAGTCGAGAAGCCCCATCAGTCACAAATATTGCCTCAGAAGGCACATGCCATATTGAGTAGTTTTCTTATTCGAGAAGTCCCATTGGTAAAAAATATTGCCTCAGATGGCATACGCTTTAGTGGGTGCTTTTCTTAGTCGTGAAGCCCCATCGGTCAGAAGTATTGCGTCAGAAGGCATACGCCTTATTGGGTACCACATAGTTTTCTTAGTCGAGAAGCCCCATCAGTCAGAAATATTTGCCTCAGAAGGGCACGAAAGTACCCCCCGCCGACCGTGACGTGTCTCAATAAATCAGCAATTACAGCGACGAAACCAGCATTACCGCCGGCAACAACAACAGCAATGATACCACTACTTTCGTCTGAGCCTCGCCCTCTTCTTCTTCCATTTTTTCTTAACCAGAGCCTTCGGTCGCAGTTCGGCCACCATCACCACCACAACCACCACCACCACCACCACCACCACCACCACCACCAACAACAACAACATCACCAACAACAAAAACAAAAGGCCTTCTGTCGCCCTCCCCAACCCCCCCAACCCACACATACAAAAAAAATTCCATGTGCTCAAAGTGCGCCAGTAAATACCTTGACCGCTCGAAGCTTCGCGGGTTGAACGAGTTGACATCGGAGCATCGCACGAAGGCAGCCTTAGAGGCGCAGCTCAGTCCCAGCACACCAACCCCTGCGTACATCTCGCACACGCCCGACCCTTCGGGGACCCAGTCAACCACCGCCTCGACGATGCGTTCGAAGTGATCGAGATTGGCTTGCCGGAAGAGAGGCGGGCTGAAAAACGAGGAAGCAAGAGGGAATAGAAATAGCGAGAGAGGGGGGGGGGGGGAGGAAGGGAGGGAGGGAGGGAGGGAGGGAGAGAGAAAATAGGGAGCACGCACATATTAATAGTTCGTGATGCTACGGTTGTCTCGAAAAGAACAGGGTCGATACCCCCCCGCCTACTCTGTTCCCTGCCTCATGAGTTATCGTACACAGCACGTTGGGTCGGACTTAAAACGTTGTAGCTCCCGCTGGTAGAATATTTCGCTAGATGGTCCGAGAGTGCTACTTCGTTAAGCAGGTGGTTTCCACGCATTTTTGTTCCACAAGACAGGCGGTCCGGTCCGTAGACCCTGATTCGCCAAAAGCACAATGCCGTCCAAGGACCTAACCACACTTTTCGGTGTAAGCATATTTCAATCAATGGCCAGCCCTTTCTTCGAGGCGACTGAGGAAAACCACCCGTCCAGACGCCGATCATAACACTGCCTAACAGCCGTGTCTATGGTGATGGTGAGGATGATGACGATTATGAGGATTCTGGTGATGTTGTTGATGATGATGATGATGATGACGACCATGATAATGATAATGATGATGACAATGGAGATGACGATGATGAATATGGTGTTATCACACTGTTTAACAGCTCATTGCCCTCACATCTATAATAGCCCGTGGTCACAAAATATATACCAGGTACAACCTGGTACACGTTACCTGAAAAAGAAGGGAATTTTGTCCGGCCCCACCACCTCTTTCAAGTACTCCGGCCCGGAGCAGCGGTGCCAGCTGTGGGGATCTCGACTGAAAATGGCGTTGCCCGGCCCAGTTCTGATACCGAAAACGACGGCGACCAATAAAAACGACGGCGACCAATCAGAAACGAACGCGCTCAATCAGACAGGCCGGCAAGCGGGGGAACATACAGATAGACAGACAGACAGAAACGCAAGGGCCGAGCACGGTCGACGCAAGCTAAAGTATCGAAACTGATGAGAGGGAAGTGGGCAGCCCCGGAGAGGGATGCATAAACCTTTGCCCAGCGTCGACAACAACTGCTCGAAAAATAGGGGATGGGGTGGGATGGGATGAAATGAAACACTAACCTCCACCGCCCGGGAAAATTCTGCGCATGAAAATGTAATGAGGTGTTAGCGTGGACTATCAACCACTTTGTCGAAGCTGGGCCAAGTCGTAGACCTTACCGTTACCGGCTTCGGAAGCGGCGAAACAAAAGCAAGAGAAACCGCCAACACTGAATCACAAATTACGATATATCTGTCCCGAAATATAAACGAACCATTTTTTATACCAACGTTTAATCCAAGAGGTCCCTGTATAACTATCTACAGAGTGGAATTGCCTCTTTGAGGACCCATCCATGCCTATATATGTATTGAATAGCGGCGAAAACGAATACGACAGGCGAGTGCACTCTCGCGAAATAAGGTGTCTGATAGGAAGAGCATGCACCCGTACGGGTATAGCAAGTGCTGCCCCTTTGCACGTGTGATTTGTGTTCCTTACGCTGCAGTTCGGACATTCATTACCCCAGCAGCCTTATCATAAACTGCTTCGTGTGGGGTCTATGCTGCAACCCCTCAGTTATTTTCGACACGTTTTTTCCTCTCAACCCCCCCCAAAGAGTTAGCACTAACGGTGTGCCGGTGAGAAGGTCGACCATATATCTAGCAACGGTGGGGCAACCTCTCCCCCCCCCGTCACTTCCGCTGGAAGTGGCATCACTAGGCAGTTACATAGTATACCCATTGCTGTCTCTGGAAGTGGTCTCACCAGAAAGAAAACACAAATTAGAGGCTGTCATCCATATGCAACAAAGCCCGCCTCACAAGTGGTTCTTAGTATTACTAGGATGAAGCTCATGCTACACGCGACTCGCCGACCACCTCACGGCGCTTCGCGCTCGGTGCAAGCAGTGTCTGACTGGTCGGTGAAAACCCGACGCGCTCCGTCCCGGCATTGTAGGGATGCGAGGGCCTATGGTTATACCACTACGGCCATGCATGAACACGGGTACACCCCGCCCCGATCCCTCTGTGATAGAGCCAAAACACCCCCCATACAAAAAAAGGGCTCCGCTGCTACTGTCAATATCAGGGCCTAAAATACGAAATAAGAAGACATAATTAAAAAAAATGTGATCGGGGTATGTGCGAGCAATTTGTGCCCCCGAGCGTATCAACGAGGATCCTGCGCCCTCCGTATCACCAGGGCATATATACCACGACTGCACACCTGTCTCTCTCTTTTCTACAGCCGCGGGACGAGACAACCCTTCGCAGAGATACCAACAAAACAATACATTGCTGCAGACGGAGGTTTTGGGGACGAAATCACCCACAGGAATATATTTCGAGCAAAAAACAAAAACTCAGTTGTTGCGATCGAAACTTTCCTCGAAGCTTTCCTCGAAACTCAGATGTGATATATCGATCCCGCCTACATGTACAAGCTGCTGCTGCAAATGGGTGTTTTTACCTGAAGTTGGCCCAAATGCTGTGGAATAGGTCCGGGTGGCTGGAGCGCAGGTCCTTCGCGAGGAGCTGCAGCTTGGGGGTGGCATCGCGGTAGCACTCCTCGTTCCACACAAGCGCGAGCTGGACTTTTCCGGACGACCTCTCCACAGCCACCTTTTCACAGCGTTAAAAAAACAACACACACACAACACCAACATAAAAAACAACAACAAATCTCGGGACGGACAATCAATTCCCACTTCGTCGTCTAGTATTTCAAGGCAGATCTACAACAACATTAACAACGACGACGACGACAAAAAAGGGTGCAATTGACCTCCTTTGCTTGCGTTGATGGGCCCGGCCACAGCAGTGCAGCGGGCTGCACAAAGGAGAGAGAGTCGTACGATGCCCCGCGTCTTCTCGGTGCGGGTGGCGAAACACGCAGACCCGACACAGACCGACCGACACAAGACACACACGCAAAGCGCGCATCAGCGTTTCCATGGGGAAAGCGTGAACAAAAGTAGAGCAACAATACACCCGAGCGCGCTCGAACAACATCTCTCGCTTTGAATAGGTAAGGTGCAGGAGCCTGGGATACGAGCCCCCAGTCCACGTCGCTAGTGGCCTCCAAGCAACCACACACCAAATCAATACCCGTCAACACGCCCCGCACCCCCCCCCCCCCCCCCCCCCCCCCCCNCCCCCCCCCCCTTTGCCTGGTTGGTGAAAACCCCACGTGCTCCGTCCCGGCATTGTAGGGATGCGAGGGTCTATGGTCATACGACTACGGCCGTGCACGACATGAGTACACCCCCCCACCCCAACCGGCCTGCGCAGCCCGCCCGCACTGAGCAAAAGCCAGAGCACTTTGATCACCTGCACGTAGCGCAGGTTGCCGTCCAGGTTTTCCTTCCGAAACCCGGTGACCCCAATCTGCCGACGCGCACGGTAGGTCCAAAGGCGTGCAAGTCAGTGAGCGCCTGGCGCCCGCGTGAGGGCTAAACTAGTGAGACTAGTGATACCGCGAATCTCTCTCCAAATTCCAGCGGGGCACAATGGACCGATTTCAGTAAGGACAAAAACAAAAATGTCACGTGGGGGGGGGGGGGGGGGCGCGG
>MEHQ01003578.1:96624-107427 GCA_008828725.1 Saccharina japonica
CCCCCCTCAAGGATGTCTTTCGCCCCCCCACCCCCCGCCTTTCTTAGAAGTGGAATACACTGCAGCATATTCGCGCGCGCTGATAGCGGCAAGAGGTGGACGGGTGGCACGCGTGAGTTAAGGGGGGCTACGAGCGGTTAGAGTGGCGGGGAAGACACACAATAACAGACTGCTCCGCTCCCAGGTGCTCATCACCGTGCGGCCGTTCTTCGGCTGATCGGGTGTAGGCGCGACACTACAGCAGACAGACACCAAAGAGAGACTGCGCTCGCTGTAACGTTTTGGGCCTCCTCTACACAATGCACAGCGGATTTCTTAGCGTAGCGAGTAAATTTGGTCCGGGGTAGTCCCCGTAAATTTACGCCCGCCACGTGGGCGAAGGCGAACACTCTGCACCCTCGCTTCCCCTCCTAGCATATAGCCTATTGCCGCCCCCTCCGCACGCCCTGCAAAAACCCCCTAGCCGATGACATGCGTCGTCGTTGGCGCCGCCCAAACTCAAAAACAGCTTAATCCCTTTGGGACGGACCCCCTTTAAGGGATATAAGGGGTATAATGGGTATAAGGGATACACGGGATATAAGGGATATAAGGGATATAAGGGATACAAGGGATAAAATGGATATAAGGGGTATAACGGATATAAGGGGTATAACGGATATAAGGGGTATAAGGGATAGCGGCCAATTAAACACGTTGGTGCTATCAACCGTCTACAAGACAGCGTCAGCACCTACGAATAGCAGTACGACGGGTAAGCAGGACCATGATGTGCGCCCGTGCCACACGACTCCCTTACCTTGTAACTCTCGGGACACTAATCTGTACCAATCCCCAAATCACGTGCGTGGTGACCGTTGCTGAAATCGTCACTTTTTTTTTTTACCTATGTCAATTTTTCCCCCCAAGAGGGTGGCTGCTTACTACAAGGAGACTGGCCTCGTTCCATTCTTGTCAAAAGCCTGCGCCTGCAGCAGCATGAAGCCATTTGTTGAAAAAAAAAAACTGCGCTTTTTTTTTTTTTTTTTTTTTTTCCGCCGCCCACGTATGTATGTATCATATCATACAAAAAACGGTTCACGTTCCACACCTTTCTCGCGGAATCCTGAACGGCCGCCATCGCCGCGTTCACCGAAGGGTGGTGCACCCGACACTCCGGTATCCCCACCACATCATGCGATCCGAGCTTGAACAGCCCCAGCTCCACACCCCCCCACTTCGACACAGGCCTCGTCGCCAGCTTGGCCACCGTTCGCCAGGCGAGGGGGTCGCACCCGTGGATGACGTGGGGTACGAAATCCCTCGCCGCTTTTGAGCCCCCCCGAGCCCTCGCCCCGGAAGCGTGAAGGTTGTCCATAAAAGACCTGCGGCGTTTTTTGTTTCGTTTGCATGTGTAGATGGGGGGAGGGGGCGTCGACGTAACCACCGTGAGAACGGTGAATGAGCCATGAGAATGGGGTGTTTGATTGTTGGACCCATTCTGTTTTGTGTCCTTCGGGTGGTTCCGTGCGCAGCGTCGGTTTTCCATGATCTGTATACAGCAATAGATGGTTTTTGTGGTGTGGCAGGCGGTAGGCTTAGCGATATGGCGGTTGCCTCAACTAATAGGGCCGTCAGCCCATTGTCCAGAAAAAAAGATTGAAAACTCTTTGCGCCTTTTCTTCCTCGGCACTCGAGAAGGGTTGACAAGACCGGGAGGGAATTACACCCACAGCAGGACATTCCGCTATCCACAGCAATGTACGACACTACGACATGCTATAAGGGCCCAGCAACAAGAATCGCTACCGAGTATTTGCATTGAGCGTTGGACCTTGTTCGTTGCACTAGGTTATTGGTAAAAGGGAACATGTTACTACTCTTTTCCACGCAAAGTCTTTTTAGCAGCAATGTGTCGAAAGCCCGCTGCGAAGAAGCCACTTACATCGTGCGAACAGGGGCAACGGGACACCACGATAGATCGACTTCGGCGACTCGAGCAGAAAACAAATTCAACCAACTTATAAAGTCATGGGGGAAATATGATAGTACCTCCCCCTCGGCGTCTTCCTCCGTCCCTCCGCCCCTCCGTTCCCCCCTCCCTTCCCTCCCTCCCTCCCGCCCTGCCTCCATCCCTTCCTCTCTCCCCCCCTCCCTCCCTCGCTCCCTCCCTCCCTCCCTCCCTCCCTCAGACGCACCTGGAATCGACCATTATCGGTGTCTCATCGAAGCGGCGGTCGAACTCGCAACCGGGGCACACGTTAAAGTGTTTGCATTTGAGTTCGTCGCCGGCTTTGGGGAGCGACGTCTCCTTCCAGGCTGCGTCAAGACCTACCCCGGCCGCCGCCGACCCCCCCCTCCCCCCATCGGCACCACCGCGGCCGCCCCCCCTGCCCCCCCTGCCCAGCTTGCCCCAGTTCATCATGGCCACCTTGTCCTTTTTCTCCTCGTAGGCGGTCTTTGTTGTGCGTTAGGGTTGGGTGAGAAATGGGAGGAGAGGGGGGAGGAGGGAGCTTTTTTAGAGTCTATCACTGGTACATAGGTGGAAGGGTAAAAGGATGAGAGCCAAAAAGGGGCGGATGGGATGAAGAAAACGAAGAAAAGTGTTACTTTCTATTATATGCTCTACTGCCGCTATATACCGCTGTTGCTGTTGTTGTATATAAGAGTAACGGCATACGTAGCAGAGGCAAGTGTCAAGGTAGTCGTCTACAGCTGGGCGCCAATATGACGCTCGGCGTGCAGCAACAGCAGTAGCAGCAGCAACAGCGGCACCAGGGTAAACAACCTACAAGGCATGCACGCGTTTGTATCTGCACACTCGGCAGAGAGTGGTGACAGCGCTTGGGGTTACATCCACACCTTGAAGGCCTCTCTTAGTCACAGCACTGCGCATGACTGCTGTATACCGATGTTCGCGTGCTTACCCTCCTGTCTCATCAACTGCAACACCAAGCAAACGGAACCTCCTGGTACTGGTACACCCCTGTACGCAGCGCACAGCACAGAGCAAACAGCACCAGCAGTACGACGACATGTTCAGGTGATACGGGTACATATCATATGTACGAGTACGACATCATGATCCAAGGTGCCCCACTATAGCCTACACAACAAGTACACACTGTTTTGTTCAGCAGCGGGCAGGCATCGGCAGCAGCCACGAAGTCCAAGTTCTACTGATGTAAGATAGGAGCGGCTGCGCGACTCCGACCGAGCTCGCAGCAGCGTCTGTCAGCAGCAACAGCATCGACATCAACATCAGCAGAAGCTCTCACAAGTGCGATAGCAGCCGCAAACTACAAAACAGAGCAATACTAAAGGCAACCCGGTAGGCACTACAGCAGTACTGCTGAAGGTAGCTCGGTAGGCTCCTCACCTCTGCCGGAGAAGCGGGGTCTAGGATTCGTCGTACTTTCTTGCCAACCCCATTCCGCGACGCAGGCCTGCCAGTGGCGCCGCGCTTTGCTCGAGTCGTGCCCATCATCGTCACCACCCCTCCCCTCACAGAGGACGTATTAATCGCTACGCGATGTCTCTCCCGGGCTTGAGCCAACCCGTTCGCGTCGCGAGCGTTCGTGCTGAAGCTTCTGTGCGTCGAGACACCCCTTACCCCGGTGACAAAGCACACCCCAGAGGTCTGGCATGGCGGGGAGCGGTCGGGGGCCGTAGCTACAGAGGTGCTCGTCGTGGATTCAACAGCAAAGCGGCCACGGCTACCACCGATCGTCCTGCTGAGCGAGGCTCGGCATTCAAGCCAGCAGCAGCACACCAATGCGAGAATAAATACGAGGGAAGCCCCTGCCGGAGGGGCGCGCGGCATCCCACCTGTTGTTCGCGTAGTTGGCATCGCTATCGACTGCGTATCAACGCAGCAGCACGTAGCGTATTTCATGATCGGAGGGGTTTCCATAAATGTTCGAAGCGTTTACGAACTTCGAAACCGTTACGCATGTGTGACCGTTACAAGCTTACGAGTAGATATTTTCAAACGGTCAACAATGTGTGGTCGTGTGGTCGTACTCGTAGCCGTGTGGTCGGTGGTCAGCGTCGCGTGTCGCCGTCGCGTGTCGCATACTGGTATGCTGGTGGTACACCAGGTCGCATAGTGGTATTATCCTGGTACACTAGTACACCAGACATGCCGGTACCATCTATTCACCGTACACCCTATGACAAACAAACTGTCGTCAGAAGAGACCTTCTTCCTGCGAGTACCCACACACATAAAAATAGTACAACGTTGTGAGCTCTCCCCCCCCCGCCCCCGCTCAATCCCCTCCTCCCCTCTGATGTACACGTAGATTGAATGGGGATGATGAGGGAAACTGCTGCGGGCTACGTACTCCTGCGCGTTATGTACCATGTGGCACGACTGCTTGCTGTGCTTAGTATCACCATGGATGGTGAAGAGGGGGGAGGGGGGGGTATCGTCGTCGCTGAGTAAAACGAGCGCTGAGTTCCCACACAGGGGTGCGATCGTTTTTCAGCACTCGATTTTTCCAGGACGCGAAGTTTGCCAATAATACCGAACAAGGTATTTGCGGAAAAATCTGGTCGAGAGCCTTCCGAAAATATAGTGCTCGACGTTATCACCCCCCCCTGTGCGAACTCAACGCTCGTGACGGTAGGTATCAAAATACAGTATTAGGCAGCAACTATACGAGCTCGTAGCTGCCGCCAATCAACCAGTCAATCAATCTGGAGCTACACCCGGTACCAGGAGGTAGTACATAAATAATTACGCATTCTATGTATTATTGTACTGCATGCTTCAAGAGTAACAACGGTGGAATCGCGCACCACCGCACGCAGCTGATTGAATATACATCGGCTAGCCGGTTGTTTAGTGTACGGCGACTTCAGTCTGATCGTGAACATAGTGTACTCACTCGTATTAGTAGTACTGTAGTGGTGCTACTTCACAATTAATTCGACGGCTACCTGCTGCTTCGATGGCGGATTTCCGAAACAAAACTTCGTATGTACCACTACAGTATAGTCACGCTCAGACCGATCAAATTACTACGTATTGTAGTCGGTTTCTCGATATGCATCAAGAAACATCGGCTCGAAGTCCTTGGAACTCGTCAACTCTGTCCCAAAATAACAAGGAAGGTTATCACATCAATATTCAATCAAAACGATTCTTATATGTTGGAACATAGGTACACGGTTGACCTTGAATCCGGATCCCTGCTGGGTGTGATATCCGGACCATACTACGTTGTTTGTGGGCGTTCTGCCCTCTGCCCTCTGCCGACACCCACCGCGGGAAACCGGAACATAATGTGACTACACGATCGTATCAATACCACCACCAGCTGATTACATACTTGCCAGACGTCAAGTATGTTAGTTGTATACAGTACGTTGTATAGCTCGAAAAAACTGTTTATGTATTTTTGCATTTGCTATTTTGCAGGCCTCTTGTGCGTGTCAGCTATCGACAGCCATCGCAGTTTAGACATGATTCGCGAGAACACCATACAATCCGTTAGCAAGGATCTTTAAGGGATGATTTTGTCTCAAAAATGGTATGCCTGTGGTTCGCATATCGAAATTGTGGACCGCGCTCGGAACGTTCTCGCAATTTTCTCGCTAGATGCAAAAAAAGCGGCGCAGCCGCGTTTCTCGCCCGTTTCTGGTCGGTTTTGGATCCGGTTTGGGTCAGGGTTAGGGTTGGGGGTTGGGTTGGGTCTACGCCCGAACCTTGATCCCACCAGTAAGTGCTTCCTAGCTCGCAAAGCAATGCGATAAGTGAACAGCCCACCCCTATAAAGACCTATTGCTATGCTAACGAATTGTATACGAAGGGAGCTCGAGCTTCGGATCGTTCGAAGGGATACTGAATGCGTAGTACGTATATACCTGGTAGATTTTATAGCAGCATGAGAACAAATTGAACTTCCAAAAGAGAGGCCCGAGTTCGCACTGGGGAATATCCCTGCGGTAACTTCCTTCGGCAGCTGTTGTTTACCAGGTAAAATGCAGCACTTGGGGGCTGGGGTTAAATCCGTTGCGGATAAAGCTTTTACTACGTAGTTTGGGTCGGCACTGCAAAAAAAAATGTCAAAGAGGCAATCCGCCAGGCAATCGGGAAAACCAAACATTATCGGCAGAGCCCGTAAAAAATACTACTTATACTGCAACAACGCAGCTGTCTGTGTCGACAACGCCCGGTGCGGTTGCTGATGATGGTGGCGTTTGCCGTCTCGCTTCTTCACAGCCCCCCCCCCGAAAAAGGGGGCAAGCTAACCGGTTCCTTGCGCAACGTTTTGTATAGTTCCTCCGCAGTCGGTACAATGATTATTACAAGCCGCCGCGGACGACGACGATTCCAAGAGCAACGGTTTGTGTTTGAACGAGAAAAGGTGACCGGTTGAGCTCTGCAATTCGGACTTCGAACACATCGAACGAGTAAAAGACAGGGTGCATTGCCTTAAAGTGGTTGTCAATCACAATACTTTCTACATTTTTATTGGGGGCGAAATAAGGATTGGATCGACACTACTGTTGTAGCACGTAACAGCCGATTTTCCTAATTGAGAATTGCCTTTCCGATGAGAATGAAAATCGATTTTAGTACTTTGTGATTGTTTAAGAGTTGTATTTCGCTCACGATCAAAATTTGACCCAGAAAAAATGTTCCTCGATGTTAGGGCCCATATTAACGAATATAAAATAAATTCAATTTGGAAAAAATAAAATTCAAATCCGCTTTTCATTGGTCAACACACGCACCAGCACCAAATATTAGGATCTTGGGGTATAATCTTTGGCGCTGGTGCGTGTGTTGACCAATGAAAAGCGATTTTTTTTTTTTTCAAATTGAATTTATTTTACAGTCGTTAATATGGGCCCTTAGGGCCCGTATTAACGAAGAAGAAAAAAAATCAAGTTGGAAAAAAAATAAATCAAATCCGCTTTTCATTGGCCAAAACACGCACCAGCACCAAAGATTAGGATCTTGGGGCATAATATTTGGTGCTGGTGCGTGTGTTGACCAATGAAAAGCGAATTTGAATTTTATTTTTTCCAAATTGAATTTTTGCTATCTTCGTTAATACGGGCCCTTAGGTATCGATCCAGGAAATAATTTTGAAATCAGCCCTGACAGGCTCGTAAAATCGAGGATTTAGGGGAATTTGCATTTACGAGCGAGGTACCTCGCCCATAAATCCATATTTTCTGGGATCTTCGATATCTCGAGACTGCCGATGCCCATTTAAAAAAAAAAATCTGGTCATCGACGGCTGTCACAACTGACAATAGTTTACAGTGAAAAAAATGACTGTGAGGGAAGTACATCTCTTACAATTCAGAATAGAGTAGTTTCGATTTTCATCCTCATGGGAAAGGCAATTCTCAATTAGGAAAATCGGCTGTTACGTATAAACATAATAAAAACGTTGCGTCTTCCTGCCATCAATGCTAGCGTCATCGTTGTGGCTGCGGTGCCCGCTGTCACTCTAAGCAATCAAGCTATACTGCTCTACCAGATTTAAGACAGTCCGGTATTAATAATTTTGTAATTTTCACTTGCTTCCTACTGTACGCCTGGAAGGCACTCGATTCCCTCCAAGGAGGCTTGTATACTTGCCCACACGACCCTGATCCTGCTGTGGACTCTTGGAAGACACCCCTCCCCGAGTCTTGACGACTTGTGCACACCCTGACCGCGGACGGAACACGCTGGGCACTCTCTAACCTGATCCCGAGACAGAAAACTACTAGCTTATGAGTTAGGAAATCGCGTCACTGTGCTCGTGTTCCTGTCGACATTTGACAAGGCCTGGCGTCGGTGACATCCCTCAGTCATAGTCTTCCGCAGATAGATGCACTCACGCGCCCATCCACCGTAGAAAGCGGTAGCTAATGCTGCTTGGTCGTTTGAGCGTAACCTAACGTGCACCGAGCTCAGCGAGATCGGCTTCGCCGGTCGAATAACGAAAACAAACACGCGTCAGAACGTCCGCCACCGGGTGAATCGCTACACCCTCAACTGTTCGCTGTTCGCCGTGGTGCCACAAGCGAAGGAGAGAGGTATCGTCAAGAGCGGGGCGACGCGGTATAAAACTCTCGGGTACCTCATCACTGTTTCCGCCAACCACACGGCGACAGTAATGAGAGCATGCCCCTGGGTTCGCCGTAGATGCCTTCGAATGCCGCTGCCCGTCGTGGTGGTGTCGGCACATCCCTCGTGGGGACGAACCCCGGCACAATCCTGCGGAATAATCACACATCCTCGGCAGACAAGATGCAACGGGTGCCGACGACAACCGTTAACACCAAGGAAATGTCGTGCGGAGAACTGCTACGGTCTTGTTCAGGCATATTGCCTCAAGTTTTGTCCACCACGGATGCCGATCGCAATCTCTACTCTTGTATCACTTATTTGGTATCATAGTGACCGTCGTGAGCAGACAAAGAGGCTGACATACCGGTAGGTGTCCTTTTTCTTAGGGCCTAGGGCCTAGGGCGGGGGCGCTTGCGGCGAAACTGTGTCCCGACCAACAACAGGCTTTCAAAACGTCAATAGTAGTACGAAGCTACCAGGCAACGCCATATGTTTTGCACTTTTACCGCAAGTCAGTCCCAATGTCTACGCCGTGTTTTGGGAGATAGACCCTGAAATATGGCGCGCGCGTTCCACGTATAAGTCCCTGCCAAGTAGTTGACGAAGTGTTTTTTTCTCCGGAAATTGTAAAGCTTTTGAGACCAAAATACGTTTCAAACAATACACTACAAACAATACATGGCGGAAAGAAAAACAAAACATTGGGAACGGGTTTCAACGATTCATTGAACACGTCTGTCACATTTCATGGGTCTACGATACGTATGCTTAAGAAACGGCGTGGACACTGGATACGGTCTACGATACGTATGCTTAAGAAACGGCGTGGACACTGGATACTTAAGAAATTTGAAGCGGTAAGCTTGGACCAGCTCGTAGCCTTTCTCACCACCCAAAAGTAGCCTCTAAGATGATACTTAAAAAACGCCCTACAAGCAGCATCGACAGTCAGCAGGCAACCATAGATATTTCAGACATATTTTTCAGGTGCTTGAGTTCAAACTTGGTCAGCGCGATTATATTTTGCGGTGTTCTTTTCGAAGACCAAGATTTGAGGGGTGGTGAGCTTAGCCGGCGGAGTTTGGTTGGGGTGAAGATACTTTTGGGCACGCTTTCCGAACTACCCTTGGCCACATACGGGAGCCACTTACCTGCTGGCACTTTCATTTATTTTCCCAACCTGTTCATATGTGCATATATTATCTGCTAATATATAGCTCAAGTTAATCTTTCACCGACCCATATCCACTACTTGGTATCTTCTATACCTATACCAACTCATTACACACCGTACCTGTTGTATGTGTACTCATGGTGTCTGTCTTTCTGTGTTGATCGAAATTAGCTCGGCCCAGAGAACGTTCTAGCAACGCTCCTAAGCTTATCCGACCAGGCCCACGCGGAGGGTTCGATCTTTCCCGGCCACCTCAACCATGCCGTTTGGAATGGAAAAGGGACGAATGACACCATTCCTAGAGAGCACGCGTCCATGCCCTTGTAGGAACAATACCATTCAGTCTCTACCTACCTACAACACCTTGTATCATATGTCCCATATCTAGTGTCTGTGGCATTTACTGTACCTGGTATACGCTTAAGGGGACTATGTGTCCTGCATGTCTAGTGTCTGGTGGCTGGTTTTACAGCGTCTTTGCCGACAGACGCCAACCCATCCAGATTTAGAGGACAGGGAGGGGAAGGGTACTTTTCTTTACTATTTATCGTGAATCCTTTCGTGAAAGTACGGGAACCGCTTACCTACTGGTATTTTCTACACATTGCCACCCTTCCCCTCCCTGTCCTCTAAATCTGGATGGGTTGGCGTCTGTCGGCAAAGACGCTGTAAAACCAGCCACCAGACACTAGACATGCAAGGCACACACGAAATTTTCAGTGCTTTGCTCTCAACCCTAGATGATAGTTGTAGGGTGTTTTCTACACTTTGTCCTAGATGCTCATTTTGTGGTGTGGTACAGGCTAGCTACTCCGTGGTGCTGCTTAGATGTGCATCTGGCACTTTGCCTCGGCTGTGCCACTTCCGTGCGCCCCGTGTCGAAACTAGCAGAGCTGCCACAGGTATGCTTCTGTGAGGTGCGAGCGGATTGAGGGGTGTGCCGTCGTGGTACGGTTGTCGTGATGTTGCTTGGGTGTACATCTATGTAGTGCCTTTCCCTCGGCTATGCTTTCGGCGTGCGCCCCGTGTCGAAACTAGCAGAGCTGCCAATGGTATGCTACTGTGAGGTGCGAGCGGATTGAGGGGTGTGCGATCGTGGTATAGTCGAGGTGATGCGGGCCATCTCTTACTGTGGTATATTGGCTAGGCTACTGCCGGTGCGTGCTTCGCGTTAGATGCTGCATCCTGGCACTTCTTGCCTCGGCTGTGCTCACTCTCCGTCGGCGCCCAAACCCCGTGTAATGACGGAGAACTAGAAGAGCTGCCACAGAGGTATTGGTTCCTTTCTGTGAGGATGCGTGAGTCGGATTGTAGGGGGTGTGTGCCGTCGTGGTACGGTTGTCGTGATGTTGCACCTTGGTGGGTGTACATGCATGTAGTTGGCCGTTTTTCCTTCGGGCTGGAGATCACTACTCTCCCGGCTCGTGCGCCCCGTGTGAAACTAGCAGAGCTTGCCAATTGGTATTGTCTACGTGAGGTGCCGAGCGGATTGAGGGGTTGGTTGGAGAATTCGTGGTATAGTCGAGGTGATGCGGGGCACCTCTTACTACATTCACATGTGAACATGTAA
>MEHQ01003835.1:0-46927 GCA_008828725.1 Saccharina japonica
GCTTCGCGCGAACAATCTATATATATTTTTCCAACCCCTACCCATGGTCCCTGAGCCAGAAGCCCAAGAGCCACCACCTCCCGCCACAACCAGCAGTGGTGAGTGGTGAGTGGTAAGCGCCGTGGAGCAATCAGCAGAACGCGAGCATCCGACGGACGCACTGCTTGCTCTAGGAGTGCACAGCATAGTTCATCGAAGCCCAGTAGAAAGCTAAAATATCATCGAAAAAAGCTAACCGTCGGAGGCATAAATGGCGTCAACTGGGAGAGATGCAAGGCGAACAGGGTCGGCACGAGGGGGGAGGGAGAGACAGAGCGTGGTCCAAGCCATGCGGGCAGCTAACAGGGGGCGAGGCCGACAGCGCTCCCCGGCGTTTGAAGTGAGAACCGCAGCGCCTGAATCGTCGGCTGCCTCCTTGAAAAAGCTACTGAGGCAGGCCAGGGCATCTGGGTCGTTGAACCTAACCTCCAGAAGCCTCGAGCAAGTGCCAGAGCAAGTCTTCAACCTTATCGGTGAGGGTGCCGAGTACAGCAGTCTAATAGCAGCAGTACGTAGCGTAGAGAGAGCGAGAGGACGTGTGCCTTTGTGTGGGCTTGGTGTTACCCTTTGATGTATATAGGGGTACATGTGTGCATCATGGTAGGGCTGCCGGGTGCAGGGCCTTCGTTTGTGATACTTGTACCTGGTACCACTCGTACACATGACAGCATCACCAGCAGCAGCAGTACTTTACGCCCACAGCAAGAGCGGTACACTCGTACTACATCAGTCGTATTATACGTACATACAGCAGCGGGTGGTGCCTGCGGCAGCTCTAGAATCCAGGTCGAGTACACGTGTCCACTGCTCGTGTATCTGAGTGATGTCATAGTGCATCGTCCCGAGTTATTTGGCACTGGGCCAAGGAATAGGGTCAAAAGTTATGACTTGCAATAAAAAACAACTTGAAAATAAAAAAAGTTACCCCTATCCCCTGGAGGTGAGCCGAGTATTCCACAGAGGTAAATACCGCCCCGTACAAAGGTGCGTCGAGCTCGGGGCTTACTCGTACGATCTCGCGCCAGAGCTGGCGCGAGATCGTACGAGTAAGCCACGCGCGCCCCGACACGCCGCAACAGACACGCCTTCCGAAATGTCAAATACTGCTGTGCACTGCTGTGCACTGCACTGCTGCTGTTTGCATGCCGGTAGACCAGTAAGAAATTACAGTAAAAGCGTAAGCTCTGGAAGGCTGCTGCTGCTGCTGCTTCTGCTGCTTTCTGTGCCGCCATGAGGCCAGTTTACAGCTCCTCAAATTGACACCCGATAAGACAAGACTAACCACAATCAATCCTGGACCAGTCCAAGATAATATTGCAGCGGGCGTCGCGCGCACCAGCCCCAAATAACTGGCTCACCTCCAGGGGATAGGGGTAACTTTTTGTCAATTAAAATATTTTGAGGCGTTTCGGTTCATTTTGAGCAACTTTCGCACAACAGATTAGGCAGTGTGTGTGGTGTAGAGGCATAGGACGACCGCAGGAACTATACTGCTACTACTACTGTTGTACCCTCGATTGATTGTAGCGGACGCCCTGCTGCTGTGCCGCAGCTTTCCGGCCCACTATGTCAATGAAATGGCAACGAGCCTTCGATCCATTATTATTTCGTACCAATACGTCCGTAAATGTAATGTTGTTTCGATATTCATTTTATCAAACAAGCGGTTGTTATATTTACGGACAGAGTGGTACATAGTGAGTGGTGCTTCGCGCAGCAAGATGGTATACCTACATCCACATCAAGTGCGTGGTGTACGCAAACGACGACAACATCAACAGGGACGTACTTGGCGCACTATCAATACATAACTGCTGCTGACCTCTCGACTACTGTGTGCCGAATCACACTACTCCTGCTGCTGCTGCTGCTGCTGCTGCTGCTTGCTGCTGCTGCTAACATCGGTGGAAACGAACAAAAAATGTCAACAACGCGGCCCGAACAACACACACAGCAGAGAGAGGTGCGCAGTGGTGCAGGCAAACGATGACGATAGACAGCAAGAACGTACGCCTGCTACCCTCTCAGGCTGTGATAATTGCATTGCTACTCCTGGGTGGTGCAACAGAACAGCAGAGGAGGAGTGTAGGTTTGTTGGTGGCGGTTGGCCTCATCATCATGGTGGGTGTCGTCTTGAGGTAGGGAAATGTGCACGCTATCGGGTCTGCCTGTCCATCCTCGGTGATGCATGGTAGATGCTCCGATACACGCAGGTAGCTATAGTGCACCGTGGGTGTGCCGCCTCACACGCATGGTGCTGCGTGGTGCTGCTGCTGCTGCTGGGCGGCAGGGTTGCTGCAGCGATGTACAACAGCCTGAGGGTTGTACTGGTAACGCTCTGTTTGTGCTCAGCAACAGTGTAACGACACTGCTGACCAATCACAGTAATTTTGCAACTCAAAATGCAACTCAAAGCTCACGTGTGATTAGTGGAAACTCGACATTCATTTTTTATTTTCAAGTTGTTTTTTATTGCAAGTCATAACTTTTGACCCTATTCCTTGGCCCAGTGCCCCAGGTATATGTTTGGAAATGGGAATGGGAATGCTGTATTCCGAGACCCTTGTAAAACAATATTTTTTTAATGGAAAGGGAAATGCTGTTTTCCGAGAGACCCTTCGTACGTATAATATGTACATCAGCACCTTGTACGCGTACATTAACTCGTGCAACACCACTGCTGCTGCTGCTGCTGCGTGATTGGTCGAGGCCGTCCTCCTACTCGTACATAAACACCATCCGCCTTGTGCACAAACTCGTGCAACACCTTTAGGTCAATTTCTATCTTGCCTGGACCCAACAGGCAAGATAGAAATTGACCTAAAGGTGTTGCACGGGTTTGTGCACGAGATGGGTGGTGTTTACGTACGAGTAGCGATATTGTAAATATGCTACGTCTGTTTTCCTGGGTGTCGATCCTCTGCGACATGTCTGTCATTTATACCCGCATGCTCTCGGCTCTATTTACACATACACATGATACTTGGCTAAAAGCGCGCAGAATATACCCATACGCTGACGACGATCCCTGTGGGACGTTTGTCAATGCCCACCCTTGATCGATGCGGCATTCTGCACCAGGTATACGGCAACAAAAGTAGGGGCAAACATATAAACATATGAACAATTGTACCACTCTGGGCGGCGGAAATATAAGGACCGTTTAGACACTAATATGAACACCAACCGTTCTTTATATTTACGCCCATAGTGCATATACCTCGGCCTCGGAAGGGGCTGCCTTCCTGGATGCTCTCCTCGCGCTCCGGTGTACCAGATACCACTTTGTCCAGAAACGCAAGAATATTTTTTTTATTCCGGTACGTATTAATACCTAAAACGTCCTTACAACTCCGGACAGAGTGGTGCATGAATACATGAATACTGTACCCTTACGGTCCTTCTTACATTTCCGGGCAGTGGTGTATGAATCCCCAAGCGAACCTTACATTTGTCGGGACAGAATGATAATGTACGTATACATGTGTTGTGCACCTGATGCCTCTGATCGTCCGCAGGCAGTCGATAAAATAACCCTAACCCTAATCCTAACCGTATAAAACTACAGCAGTACAGCAGTACCGGTTAGGGCATGCCATAAGAAGGGACCCCACAACACACTCAGCCTTTGATTTACGGGGAAATAAGATATTCGAGATATGGCGTGCTCGCGGGGAAAGCAAGTCACTCACACTTCCACACCCACACTCCTGTACTCAGCAGGAGCCCGGGGCCAGCATCGCTGTAACACCCGGCTCGGTGGATGAACCCAGATCAATAACAGAGAGAAAAACAGAGGTGTCGTTATATGCGTCGTAGTCGGCGACGTTCCCAATAGCGGTTACATGTTGCGGTTCACGCAAGAACACGCATGCCTACGTATCAGTACTAAACCCGTGGATATGCCAGAGGAAGATCCCCAGACGCTACAGCACCCCCCCCAACGTAACCCACACGCCTGAAAGGACTTGGGGCAACTTGATAAAACAAAAGGAAGGGACAGACAAAATATCCTCGGAAAAATAACACCAGAAGTCCTCACCAATATTCCACCCAAATGAAGTACACAACTTAATATCCTGAAAAGCATGCAGCAAAAGCTACTCGCTCCTGAAATCTCGCCCTTGATGTAATACCCCCACAACACAAAATGCTCCCATCTTACAACGCAGATACAGCGTCCAGATTAAAATCTAAGACAAAATCAAGCAGTAAACAACCGCAAGATATCTGAGTGTACTGTTCGTGTACAACATGAAAAGGTACTAATACTAGGCATCGTTTTGGTGCGTGCCCTCCCAGTTAGCGAAGTAACGAGGGCATTAAAATCACCAAAATGAAGCAACATATGGAGGAAACAATAATTCCACAGGTAAATGCAACCTACTGAACAGGGCACATAGAACAGCACAATCACAAAAAAGCAAAACGATACTGACCACACATGATTTCAGCACACATCATATATACAGAGTAAGAAACAGGTTTACCAGTCAACAGCGATACCAGTATGATAGGAGGCTGTTGGTTGGCAACATTCCAGTAAGTTCCGGACCATCTGTTCCCTTTACTCTATCCAGCTTACCCAATACCCGTCACCGGCAGTTGACATCCTTGAGCTGAAGTAGTCCACTCTTCGATGCCCGCCCCAACGACATCCCATGCCCAGATCAATAACAGAGAGAGAAACAGAGAGTCATTATATGCGTCGTAGTCGGCGACGTTCCCAACAGCGGTTACATGTTGCGGTTCACGCAAGAACATGCATGCCTGCGTGTCAGTACGAAACCCGTGGATATGCCAGAAGGTCCCCAGACGCCACAGAGAGAAGGTAAAGTGAAGTTAGTGTGGAACACACTAGTTAGTGTGAAACGCACTCTTTCTCAAAACAAGCTACTCGAGAGAAGGTACAGTACAACTACTGTAGTGTGGAACAGGAACACAACCCTGTCTCGGTCCTTACTCTTAATAGAGAGCCGGTACTGCTGTACTCGTATTATATATATAGGGCTGTATCATTAGATTGATCCCGTGTCTTCTTCCCCGGCGACGAAGGCTGATCTGATCCACAAGAATCCTGAAGTTATTTCCCATCATGTCTACATGCATGCGTGTCTGACGCGTGCGTGTGTGCGCTGCTCGCTTCGTTCAGATGGGGTTGAGGCCGCCGACGGAGAGAAGTTCTGGGAGGTCTGCGAGCTCCAGCGACTGGACCTGAGCTTCAACCAAATCACTCAGCTGCCCGCAGAGGTCGGTCGTCTGGCTCGCATATCTCTTGCCACCGATGAGGATCATCGCATATAGCTGTCGCTAGGAACTCGCGCGGCAGGACATTTTGTAACCGTCGTCAACTGTGTGCCTGTCTCTGATTGGTCGAACGTTGTTCGTGTTCCGCGGCAGGTGTCGAGCTTGACTCTTCTGGTGTCCCTCAAGCTGCGCAAGAACCAGCTCACCGAGGTGCCCCCCGAAGTCTTCTCGCTCGAGTCCCTGTCGCTGCTCGACCTTACCGGGAATGCCATCCGGGACCTGCCCGAGGAGCGGCTAGGCGCGGCGGTCGCTCTCAAGAGTCTTTTGCTCGCAGGTATACGTACGAAGTGCTGGCATAGGGAGTATCAGGGGTATATTGCGGTGGGGGGATGCTTGTGCTGGCGTGACTTGGTGTTGCCGTTTAGAGAAGTGGACGACGGGAAGAAAATTGCTGATCTATTCTCGCGACGAAAAAGGTAGGCGCGCACCATTATAGGGGGGGGGGGTACTCATGTCGTGCATGGCCGTAGTCGTATGACCATAAACCCTTGCATCTCTACAATCCCGGGACGGAGCATGTTGGGTTTTCACCCAACCACGCACCATAGTAGTGTAGGGAGGGGGGGGGGGGGGGGGCTACAATGCCGGGACGGGGCATGTCGGGTTTTCACCGACCAGGCAGATATTGCTAGCACCAAGCGCGAAGCGCCGTGAGGTGTTCGACGAGTCGCCTGAAGAGTGGGCTGCTAGATGCAGGGAGTTGGAGAATTAGGGTGCAAGATGATAGATGGGATTGAAATTAAAGAGGGAAAAAACGACAGTGGTACGAGTTGAGATTGCCATTTGGACAACTCTAACGATAGGAATGCTTAACACACTCTTAATAGTAGCTGCTGCAATGTCTGATATTGCTTTGCTGTAGCTTGATGTTCATGTTGCCATCTGGCGCTCAAATGGTCGTATTCCTTCTATTAATACTACTGCTGAAATTTGAAATTGCCATTTATTAATAGAGGCTTTCGATTAAATTATGCTATTATTAATACTACTTCAGTATACCGTAAACCTACCGCAGTAGCCAGTGCTTCCCGTAACATAAAGCATCGAATTCGTTGCGTACTAAACCTGTAAGATATTGTGTAGCGCACTCTAAAACCTACACAGCCCGTGGCATGTGCGATCAAAGTATAGTATCACGCCGAGCTTGCAAGTATGAATTTTGAGGAAAAATACAAAAAATCGATCTCACAGAGTTTTTTGTTTCTTATTTTTCAAATATTTGCATGTTTGATAGGGGCCGTGCGTTCACCGAGGGGGCTTGGAACCCCCTTCTTTCAAAGTGCTGAATACGTAATGTGTTGCACCCAGGGGAATCGCCGATCTGATTATGATGATGATGATGACGACTATGATGATGATGATGATGCTGATGATGCTGATGATGCTGATGATGCTGATGATGATGATGATGATGATGATGGTGATGGTGATGGTGATGGTGATGGTGATGATGATGATGATTATGATTATGGTGATGATGATGATGTTCTCACATTAGCTAATTTCCCTGAACTCCTGCCTGTGGTCACAAAACCAGGCTTGAAACAAAACATGCACCCCGATGGGAACAAATTAAACCACGGTACGGGTATACCATCCCGTATCACTTGCAACCAAATACTGTATATATTACCAGGAACATGTCCATGGTCTAATAGGTACACCCGAAGAAAAGAAGGAAAAGAAAAAAGTTAAAAAAAACGCGAAGAGTAAAAAACAAACCAGAACGAAAAGAAAAGAAAACAAAGAAAGAAAGGGAAAATGAAGACTAAAACCATAGAAAAATGTAGTTAGAGGAGTGTAGAACACGCGCGACGGACGTATCAGCCGATCAGCTTGCAACGCTACGCTTCGACTATTCAACCGGTCGAATTCACGGCTATGACGCACGTAGTTGTAAATAGTCAGTTTATAATAATGTGTTTGTCGAATTTCGGCGTCTTGATGGACTGGCAATAGTGCCAACAGGGCAATCAACTCTGTGCCACCGAAGAGAGCCTGTTGCACACCGCGCCCACCGGAACCATTTATGCCGCAGAACCGCAACACGAGTCAAGTGCGAAATGTAAGGCAGGGGTTAGGTTACACAGCAGTACGTAGTGCTTCTTGTACTGCTGTGAAAAGCGTGTTGTGTACGTACGTGTGTTGGTATTTTTTCTGCTTTACTTCGCCTTGAGCATTCACTGAGCGGCAGATATTACCCCCGCTGGTGGTAGCGGCTCTTTCTGGCATCCGTTCTTGCAGGACTTCAACAAAACACCGGCTAGCGCTCCGTCCATATACATATCCCCACCCCCCACCCCCCCCAGTCTTGGCGATCACGAACACCGAGTATATCGTCCCCCTAACTCGGTGGACAGTATGGGTGGTTTGGAAACCCTTGAGCTCAACGACAACAACCTCCAATGCCTCCCGCCATCGCCGTTGTCTCGGCGATCTAGGAAATCACCTCGTTTGCCTCCCCGCCTCGGTGAGCCATCTCAAGGCGTTGGAAACCCTTGAGCTCAGCGACAACACCATCCGACCCCCCTCCCGTCTCGATGATCAAGTACACCGAGTAGATCGTCCCCCTAACTCGGTGAACAATATCGAAGCATTCGAAACCCTTTGGCTAAACGACAACACCATCCGATACCCCCCCCCCCCCCCCCTTGTCTCGGCTACCAAGGAAACCGACTATCTCGTCTCCCCTCTTCGGTGGGCAATCTGGAGGCGTTGGAAACCCTTGAGCTCAGCGACAACACCATCCGGAGTCTCCCGGAATCCGTCGGTGGGCTCAGGCGCCTCACAGTGCTCACGGCGGGCAACAACGGGCTGACCCGTCTCCCCGAGTCTCTGGGGAGGCTGACCTCCGTCACTCTGCTGGACGTCAGCCGAAACGCCATCGAGAGGTTTCCGGAGGGCCTGGCCCGGATGGAGGCCCTGACCTCGTTGGACGTGCGGGAGAATAAGCTGACCGAAACGCCTCCGCTTCCGAAGAGCGACCGGTTGGCCCAGGTGCTGTATTATGACGTTTCGTTTTTCTTTTTTTTGTTTCGTTTCATTTTTTCATGACGAGGCTGGGTTTTGTGAGTGTAGTCGTGTTTTTTTTGTTTATATGGTTCCATGACACGGACAGATCAGATAGATCATTCCCGCTTCATGGCATAGACCTTTCAGGGCTGATAGACCCCTGATCTGTACGATCTGTATGATCCGTATGATCTAGCTCATGTTGCCCGGTGAGAGCCGTATAACCTGTACCTGGTGTTGTCTAGGACATGTTTCCTGGGTTGGATCTGTACTATATCCAGACCCTGCACAACATCTCGTAAGGGCAGGTTAGGATCTAGATGATCTAGATGATCTAGCTGTAGACGATCTATCTGACCGGCGTGTGTATGGGTTCCCCCCCCCCCCATCATGCAGATGTTTCGTTTTGTCTGTTTGTTTTCGTCGTGTGTGCGTGTCTTTCGTTTTTTGTTACTACAAGTAGTACGGGGGACCTAGAGTAAATAGGACCAAATGATGTTAGTAATACAGTGGGGGCTCCCCAATAAGGCGGTCTGAGTAGGGCGGTATCCCGATACAAGGCGGTCAAAATCGCGTGGCGCGACTGGGAAATCGCACTCATAACCTGGAACGAATAAGGCGACTTCCCTCTATAAGGCGGTCATATTACTCTGGCACACCACCGCCTTATTGGGGGACCCCTACTGTAATACGGAAATACCTGGTATCCAGTTTTTGTGTGTATCGTAGGTCCTATTCACTATGGTTCCCCGTAATAGTGCCCCCGAGGTTGCAACCGCCGTGGAAGGCATATTCTTCAATTTCGTAGCTCTGACAATTGGTTGGCCTCAGCTTTGACGGTCATCGTTTCGTTTCGCTAAAAAGGCCTCGCTCTGTCCGGAACTGTAAAGGACCGTTTGTATGCTCATATAAATACATAATTACTCAGTACCTCTTACATTGCCGGACGGAGTTGTATAGATGCAGATGGGCGCAAAATGACGGGTCGCGTAGTCGCCTTATTCATAGACAGCAGTTGATGTATAGTTGGGGAGGTTTCTGAGATTTTTCCCTCCCCCCCCCGCTCCCCCCCCGCGTCGACCGATACTAAGTACAAGGTAGTAGCCACACCCGTAGGTCTGGCCGTGGAAACAGCCTACAGCATCAGTATCAGCATCAATAAAAGCACAGCAAGTAGTAATAGCACAACGGTAGTATCATAGTGGCATGGGCGTCATAACACCACGGTTATATGCCGGCATATTTTTGTACTTAGTACAAGGTATTCTTAGCGCAAGGTGTGCTTAGAACAAGGTGTTCTTAGGACAAGGTATGCTTAGGACAGTTTATTTGCTCCGACGTGCGCTCGCACTCTTTACGCATTGCTTGATCGCTCGAAGCACTGCCTTCCAGGGGCTGTAGCCACGCTTTTGATGCTTGCAAGCATGAAAGTATCTCCACTAATACAAAAAAAAAACATGTATTAAATATGTAAAAATCCACGTGTGGTCTATCACGTTTCCGTCTTATCCCTCAGGTATTCCTCGGTTTCAACCTGCTAACATCTCTGGATGGCGCGGCCCTGCTGCGAGTTTCAGGTGGACTCACCGAGCTCCATATTCAGGTGACCGTTTTAGCAGTTTTTGGACTTCGTGTGATATGGCGCATGGGCGGGGGGGCGTACTTGATTTTTTTTGGGGGGGGGGTAAGGTAGAAAGACTAGTAACTAAAAACGACCCTCAGTTTTGCTGGTTGGAGTTCGTATGATTCGATGGCGCGCGGGTCGGAGGGAGGACAGCACTCTTTCTTAGAGGCGCCTTCACATAGTACGGGGTAAAGTAGAGAGACAAATTACCAGAAACGCCCATATGTTTTTACAGGTCTTGGAGTTCCCAGGATTTAATAGCGCGCGTGCGGGAAGGGGGGAGGGGGTAAGGTAGAAATGCAAATACTTGAACGATCCTCAGTTCTTTGCATTATTTGGGACTTGGTATGAAACGGAGGGGCACATGTGAGAGGGTGGAGGGGGTCAGGTAGAGAGACGAATATCATCACACGGTCCTCATTTTTTTGCTGTCTTTGGAGTTCGTATATCAACATAGCGCGCGTGTGGTACGGGGGGGCTCGTATGCTGTAAACTAGTAGTAGTAAGCAGTAGTAGTAGTAGTAGTAGTAGTAGTAGTAGTAGTAGTAGTAGTAGTAGTAGTAGTAGTAGTAGTAGTAGTAGTAGTAGTAGTAGTAGTAGTAATAGTGTAGCAGCAGCAGCATTATAGTAGAGGTGTTACCCGACGAGTACCCGTCTTAAACGGGTACCCGCCAACTTCGATAACCTTTAAGACGTACCGGTACGTAGCTCAGGGGCCTAAGGGTAATTATTAGGGTCATTCCTAACGAACGTACATATATACAAGAAAACAAACGATTCGTGTGTGTTTGTAAATTGGCGTTAGTTTTTGTCACGTTTTCAAAAAAACAAATACACGATGTTTTTGGAACGACTCGTGATGCTCTACGTTAACGTGTTCTTTGACTTTTGCAGCAAAACTTGTCATCGCCACGATTCGTGAGAACAAGAAAAAAAAACGTGATCCGCGAAAACGTCACGTAGTTTTTTCCCGTCATGAATTTTGCACTATTTTTTTTTTCGTTTTGTGATAAGTATGACCCTAATAACACGCTGTATCACCTCCCGCCTAAAAAATGCTCTGTTTTTTAACAGAGCAACCGCATCGCTCAACTACCGGAGGAGATGGGATCTCTCGCTCGCCTCAAAACCCTGGACGTGTCCAATAACGATCTTGCTGAGCTACCCGCCGCCCTGGGGTATCTTCCGGAGCTCCACCGCCTCGCCGTCGATGGAAACCCCCTCCGGACCGTCAGGCGCTCTCTTCTATCGGGTGGCGCATCTTCGCTCAAGGTGTGATTATTTGTTTTGCTTTTTTTACTTTTCGTGTTTTTTTCTTTCGTGTGTGCGTGTGTGTGTTTTTTTTTTCTTTTGCGAAACAGGATGTGTGTGCATGTGTTGAAAGAGAGAAAGTGAGTGCTGTGTGTGTGGGAAAGAGGGAGTGTGAGTGTCGTTTGGAGTGTGAAATAGTGTATGTGTATGTTTTTCTTTTGCATGTTGTGTTTTGTTCCCAGGGTGTGTGTGTAGGTAGGTGCGTGTGTGTGAGAAAAAGAGAGTGAAAATGTCGTGCGCATGCGTGTGTCCTCCAACCCCCCCCCTCCCCCCCCCCCGACGTCCACCTGGTGACCGTACCGCATCGCGCCGCCTCTATATCCGCACCGCACCGAACACAGAAATATCTGCGAACTCGCGGTCCTTGTCCACCGTACCCCGGACTGGAAGCGGGCGACGAGGAGGACGCGCCTGGCGCCGCTGGAGGGGGCGGGCTATCCGATGACGCTATACAGGTGTTTTTATGTTTGATCGTTACGACGATTGCGCTTGCCCCTGCCCTTGCGCTTGCCCTTGCCAGGGTGTTTTTTCACGGACAAGTATTAACAGCATCAACAGCGCATGATTGCGGACGTTGTCTTTCTCCGTCTTATTTTCGCGAACAACATACGTACATCAGCAGCATAGAACTACGGGCGAATGCTTGCCGCCGTGTGTTTGCGGACAACGTTGTGTTTGCGGACATCGCTCGTCAACAGCATGTGATTACGGGCATGGCCCTTGCGGTCGTGTTTTCGAGGACACCATAAGTTCATCAGCAACATATACTTTGTATAGGATTACGGGCGAATGCTTCTTTGTTTTTTCTTCTCTAATTTTGACGTCGCCGAAAACGATATGGGGAGCCCTTTCGAAATTCCTAAAGTGTCCGCCATAAGCCGTACCGAACGCACACAAGTTGGCGAAAGTTAAAAATATCCTGATGCACGAGTTTCTAGCGAGATACAGCTACAACTGTTGCTGTTTCTTGTCTTGGGAGTGTACGATTTGCTTCAGGTATATACGAAGTACGTTGTGTTATTTTGTTGTTTGTTTCGTGGGGCCTGTCCTGAGACCAACGGACTGGATTATGGATTGTAGCGATGATTTTACCGTGGGAACAACGGCAGCAACAACAACAACAACAACAACAACAACAACAACGACAACAACTATACGACTTGGGCGCAGCTTCGGCAAAATGGTAAAATTGTGATACACGCAACCTGCTCATTACAGCTTTATTCCAAGAACTTTCCCAGTCGGGCGATTTGTTTTTTTCAAAAGATTCGGGTTACCATAGGGGGGTCAAGATCTAGAGCAAGATGCGCAATAATACCCCAACCGGAAAGTACGGAGGACGTATTGGTATTACACCGCAAACCAGCCAAAAGTGGAAACTGCTCGCAAGCACCGCGCCCAAGAACTTATTGCAACGCACGGCCAACAAGGCGATGGATTGCTACTATTCCTCCCGTCTAAAATTCACCAAAAGTATGCGCGTAGGGGTTTCCAGTATGTATGGAGAAGACTTTTTCCATCAAGGGTTATCACAAAAATCCCACAAACCGCGTTTTTTTTTCTGCGAACCGCATGTGATGTTAAGGCTAATTCTTGTGCAGTCGGAAACGTGGATCGAAAAAGCCGGTTTCCGATTGGAGACACAATTGGGCTTTCTTATACAGTTGAAAAAGAAGTTTTTGAAGCTCACCGCATCTCTCTTCACCCCTCCAAACACACGATCACACCACCCAGCGGCAGCCTAAACACCTCTCCGGTGCTGGGTTGAATGTTCTACTGCTGCTGCTGCTCTCTACTGCTGCTGCTGCTGCTGCTCGCAGCGCAGCACTCCCTAGAGCTCGCGAGCAGGACACGAAGCATTTTTCAACTCTCGTATCAACCGCCCCCAGGAAGAGCACAAAAAACTACAAAATCGATCCGATTGACGATAGGGAAGGCATCCAGACACACCCCGTCGAATTTACAGTGGATCGGAAAGTGAGTTTTTCGATCCTCTCAATCCGACGGCATAAGAATTAGCCTGAGAACAGCAAATTGCCGGACGCAACTATTACGGGGGGAGCATAGTAAACACTAGTAAATAGGACCTACGGTACATACAAAAACCTATATATTTCCCTATTTTTACTATCAATATTTGATCCTATTTACTATGGTCCCCCGTAATAATAGGGCTGGGCACTGACACAGTATGTACTGGCAGTAGTAATCTACTGGCAGTAATTCATCTACTGATTGACACGGCCGTTATATTCGCCAGTTGTTTTTTTATCACCTACGTCCAAGAAACACGCCATATGATGGTACGGAAACCCACCGAATGCGTTTCGGAAGGAGAGAGGAGAGAAGAGAGACAGTGTACTGCTGCAATCCAGTTTTGTGGTTGATTTTTGACGACAGAGTAATCGCTACTGACTGAGTCAGCCAGTGCCCAGCCCTACGTAATAACCGTAGTGCCTAGCCAACTATTAATAATAACCTTTAACAATCGGCGACTCATATAGTCAGCCAATTTACAGCCCTACATAGGATACGAAACCGCTACGTACGTACTGGTATTATTTCATCCGATACAAGCATGCCTGGTTGGTTTGAAAAACGCAGTGCATTCCATTATATAGTACGTGGTACAAACAATAGGTTTGGTGCATAGCCTTGCGCCGAGACACATGCTGACACCCTTTTAAAGTTTTCACGCACAGCAGTACTTACAGAATGTCTAATCATACATACATACGTTTTTTTTTTCAATATATACGTTGTTTGTGTTTTTGCTTCGTTCAGGTTGCCACGAGGGGCGCGTTGGAGACGGGGACCCTGGACCTCGAGGGGCGAGGCCTGGCTTCCCTGTCCCCGGGGCTGTTCGAGGATGCCCGCGCCAGGTCGGCGGTGACGCGGGCGAAGCTATCAGGCAACAAGTTAAAGGTGTGTTGCCCGCGAGAACGACCCCACGTGAGCTTATAAGCCTTGTAGGCATGCGGCTTATTAGGACTGCAGTCCCGTTGTGGGGAAAAAACACTTGGAATTAGAGTAAGAGTAAGGTTTCTGTACAGCAGTGCAGTAGTAGAAGGGATTGTTAAGGTTTATGGTTTTCCAATCCGCTGGAGGATAACAAAAAAAAAATGAAAAAATTGGAAGAGAGACCCGCGTTCTTTGAGCTTGTGGGGGACTCGAACCTCATACTGCTGTACCGGTACTAGACATTTTGTTTTGGGAAGAAACGAAAAATCAGTCGTCGTCAATGTCAAGTTTTTCTATACTACGGGGGAACATAGTAGTAGTCAAACCCAAGCACGGTGTTGAAACCCTCCCTCCTTCCCCTTCCCTCCCTCCCTTTGCCTCCCTCCCCCCCCTTCCCTCCTCTCCTCCCCTCCCTCCCTTGCTCCGTTCCTCCCAGACATTCCCGGTTGAGATTGCCGGGTCCCAGAACCTGACCATCATCGAGGCGGACAACAACGACCTGTCCTCGCTGCCGCCGGCATTGGCCCACATGGCCCTCCACCGCCTCTCCCTCAGGCGGAACTCCCTGTCGTCGGCTGCCACGGTGGGGGCGTTTTTGACCCCCCCTATGGCGCCCGCTGGCAGCTTGCCGCTCTCCCGGTCTATCAAGGAGCTGGACCTGTCGTCAAACGGGTTGGAGGAAATGCCTCCGTCGATTTTCGCTTGTCGTGGCCTTCAGGTGCGGGGTCTTTTTTGTTGTTGGTGTGTGCGGTTTTGGCGGTTTATGCTGGGAGAATGTGGCGGGGGGGGGGGGGGGCGGAGCGTACTCATTTGTTGCTTGCCTTAGTCATTTGACCATTGACCACGCATCCATTTCGAGACGGAGGTGTATCGATATTCATGCATGGTCGTAGTCGTATGACCATAGACTCTCTCGCATTCCCACAATGCCGGGACGGAGCATGTCGGGTTTTCACCGACCAGGCAGAGAGACATTGCTAGCACCAAGCTCGGGGGGACACATGTGCACAAGCAATATATTGTGCATGATATGTGGGTTGCTTTCAGTTTCGCTTGGGCGTAGACACCGCAGTTTCCTGGCATATTTTTAAAGGGAAGCGCTGTCCAGTTATCATGTAAAGTGTGTTTCCTCGCCAGTCTGACCCGCCGCTCCCGCCGTCGCCACTACTCGCCGCCGCCGCCGCCGCCGCAACGGCACCTCGATTTTCTCCACCTCCTTTTTTTGTTTTACTTTAGACGCTCATACTGGGTTTCAACTCTCTGTCGGACCTGTCTGGCCTGCCGTGGGCGGCGCTATCGGCGCTCGAAACCTTGGACGTTTCAAGCAACCGCCTCCGTACCCTGGGTGACGTGGTCCTCATGACGTGGCTGCGGCGCCTCAATCTCGAAAACAACGAGATCAACCCCTTGCCGCTGGAGCTCGGTCTGTGCACAGGTTCGTGGGTTCGTGGCACATCGCTGATGCTGTATTGTATAATAATGTACGTTATTTAAGGACGGGATTTGCCCTGCGTGGCTGGCGCCTTATTAACCCCTTAATAACTGGTCCCACGTATTTGCGGGCAAACTACTTGGAATGAGTCTGGGGTAAGTTTTTTTTCAGTTCTGAAGGGGTGGACAGAAATATAAGGATCGTTTAGGCGTAAGCAAAAAGACTTAACGCTCTTTATATTTTCGTCCAGAGTGGTAAATAGTAAATAGTATGTTGTGTAGCCTGTATGCTTGCGAAAGGACTAGGGCTGTGAGTTGGCGCGTTGTCGCATACCACGACTGCTGTGCTGTGGACGGAAGGACGCGTGCTACGATAGAGGTATACCTTTTTTTGGCTGATTTTGTTTCTGAAAGACGGGGCTCCTTAACCCGTTAAGAACCGGTGCCCCGTTTTTGGGACAAACTATTTAGAATTAGTATGGGGTCAAATTTTCAGTTCTGAATGGGTTTTTCTGAAGGACGGGGCTCCTTAACCCGTTAAGAACCGGTGCCCCGTTTTTGGGACAAACTACTTAGAATTAGTATGGGGTCAAATTTTCAGTTCTGAATGGGTTAACCCCTGAAGAACTGGTCCCCCACCTATTTGGGGACAAACTACTTGGAATTACTGTGGGAACTTTTCTTCAGTTCTGAATGGGTTAAGAGCCGGTGCCCCGTTTTTGGGGACAAACTACTTGGAATTAATGTGGGATACATGTTTCAGTTCTGAATGGGTTCATTCAGTTCTGAATGGGTTAGTAAGGGCCCGTATTAACGAAGAAGAAAAAAATCAATTTTGATTTTTTTTAATTCAAATCCGCTTTTAATTGGTCAACACACGCACCAGCACCAAATATTAGGATCTTGGGGCATAAAAATTGGTGCTGGTGCGTGTGTTGACCAATGAAAAGCGATTTTTTTTTTTTTTTTTCCAAATTAAATTGATTTTATACTCGTTAAAACGGGCCCTTAGTCACCCAAAATCGTCGGCATTTGATTCTTGTGTTGCATGCTTTTTCATCATGTTGTTAACCCATTCAGAACTCAAAAACGTATCCGACACTAATTCCAAGTAGTTTGTCCCCAAATGTGTGGCACCAGTTCTCAAGGGGTTAACCTTTTTAGTACTCCAGTGCTCATATCCATATATTTGGCTCTAATTCAAAGTAGTTTGTCCCCATAACGGGACTGCAGTTCTAAAAGGGTTAAGGCCGTGGTATTGTTCATCGGATACGTATGAATAGCACTTTCGTTTCCCTCCAAACTCCGTTTTTTTGGGTGCGGTATAGAGCTCCTCAAGTGACCTCTCTCAGAAAATACACGGTGCACCTCCACCGTAACACGCGTTGAAAATATAAGGAGCGTTTTAACGTTAATTTGGAGACCAAATGGTCCTTATATTTCCGTCCACAGCCGTAGGTAGATGGTGGCCCTTCTATTCATATCTAGAGCGCCTCATGCTATATACTGTAGCAAAACAAGGTGCCTGTGTATCTTGAGCTCTGGCATTGCGTTTTGGCTTCTGTTGATAATGAAACTATTCGCTGCGATCGCGTGCCTGGTAGACTGTGCCGCAGAACCAACTGGGGTATTTGGCCCAGGACATCCTTAGTCCCTTTGGTACAGCTGGGAGTTGGCGAATAAGTCGTCGACTAGTTATAAGTCGGCTAGGTAAGTCGCCGTAGATATAAGTTAGCTACCCTGGTAGATATTAAGGCCATTACGGGGGGCCATATTTAACAGGACCAAATATGGTTAGTGAAAATAGGTAAATATATAGTTTTTTGTGTGTGCCGTAGGTCCTATTTACTATGCTCCCCCGTAATAGTTGCGTGCGGTCATTTGCGGAGCTCTGCGTCTTTGTGTCACACCGCTCTGGGCGGAAATACAAGGACTGTTTGTACTCTAATAGGAAGACCAAGCGAGCTCTATATTTATGCCCAGCGTGGTATCTGACTGGCACATTTTGTGGCTCGAACTGCTGGTTTTGTTTTGGTTAGTGAAGACTTTAGTCAGTTAGTTGGCTTGCTTCGTCACCCAACTATTAGGGGCTACCATTCTGTCCCTAAATATAAGGACCGTTTCTATATGAATATTTAGTACAAAAGTCACTTATGTTTCGGGACAGGGTGGCAGCCCTGAAGACCAGCACAACTCTTAACCCTGCCCTTGAGAAATGCATCCACGTTTTTGGCAACAAAACTACTTGGAATTAGTGTAGGGATGTTTTTTTTTGCGGTTGTTATAGGGCTCAGGGCGCATTGCAAGTATAGTAGATCAGGTGTGCTTGCTATCTCCCGGAGCGCTCCGGGCAAGGAAAACAGGCGGTGCCCTCTCTTCAAAACTCAGAATCAAAAACACAATCAATCAACCCCCCGCCCCCCAACCCCCCTCCCCACGCTCCGCTGACCACTCAACCCCAGGTCTAGAATCCCTGCTCCTCGCTGGAAACCCTCAGCGGCAGCTGAGCGCTTCGGTGCTGCAGCGCGGAACCGCCGCCACGCTTGCATACCTCCGCGACCGCCTGCCGCCGGGCCACCGTCCCCGCACCCCCGCCACACCCCCACCTCCTCCGCCACCCTTCGAGGAGGCCGGGAGTGGAAAGCCTCGAGGCGCTGGGTCCGCCGGGGCGGGGTCAGCGGCGGGGGCGTCCCCGCCAGCGGTGCCAGTAGGTGGTGGGGGCGGGGGTGGAGGGGCGGGGAATGATGCCGCGGTGTTGAAGATTGCTGGGCTGAAGGCGGAAGTGAAAGCGCTAGCGGAGGAAGTGGGTGCGCCGGGAATGTCGCAGGCCAAGGCGTACGCGGTGAAAAAGAAGCTGCAGATGAAGAAAGCGGCGGTCATACGCGAGGAGCGGGCGCTCAAGCAGGCGCAAGGGAAGAGATAATGATGATCAGCAGGGGCTGGGGCTGAGAGTGGTGGGGATGGGCGTGGGGGTGGTGGGCACGGGGGCGAGGGGGTATACTCATGCCATGCATGGCCGTAGTCGGTATGACCATAGACCCTCGCACCCCTACAATGCCGGGACGGGGCACGTCGGGCAGGGAGGGAGGGGGGGGGTACTCCTTTGTTGCTTGCCGTAGTCATTTGACCATTGACCATGCGTTCCTTTCGAGCCGGAGCACCGTTCCTACTTCTAGTAGAGGTGGTGGTGGTGGTGAAGATACGTACAGCCGTAGCGCTGACGAAATATAAAATTAGCCAAACCCACGCTGGCGACGCTTGGGCAGGAAGAAGTGGTTCCGCTGGCTAGGGTGGTAAAGTTGTGCTTTGTTTTTGCCCTATCCGCTGAAGGATTAACAAAAAAAAACAGGGAAAAAAGTAGGGCGCGAGGTCAGTGCCCGTGGTGCACGGGGATGGTGTATTTGTTTTTTTTCGGGTCGGACTGCTTCTCCCGTTTGCTACACACATTCTGCGAAAGCTTGGCCGGCGAAGGAAGCCGCGGCCAGTAGGGTACCATAACGAGATTTTACTCTGTTGTGTAGTCCTATATACGCAAGTACATGGTCACTCGAGAAAGTAAGACGAGGGACAGCAGAGGGCACGTCGGTTGATTTCCCAGACAAAGACTGCCTGAACTTACAGACTCTACGAGTATACATATTATATGTTGACTGGGTTTTTTATAGAGCGTTTTCTTGTAGGAGGGGGGGGGCTGCCATCCAATCTCAGGGAGGGAATCGTACGTCGAGTTTGGAGTGAAAGAGTGGGAGGTCAGTCAGGCACACAAGACAGGTTTTGGGTTTTTGCCAATGGAGATGACAGACAAATCTGTGAAAATTATACGAAGTACAAACTGCGAACTGCAAACCCGACAGCAGAGATACCGTCGGTACAACAGAGACCACTGTCGGGAACAACAGAGACCACTGTCGGTACAACGGAGACCACTGTCGGTACCGTAGAGAATACTGTCGATAAGGGTTTGGGATTGTGGATGCCGCGGTAACAGTTGTGACAACCCTTTTACAGCTCCACCCACGTTTTTGGGGATAATCTACTTGGAAATAGCGTGGAACCAATTTTGCAGTATACACGACCTACGTACCAGGTATGATATACCAGGTAAGCGCTAGAGCGATGGTCGCGACGCCGCTGTTTTTCTCCGCTTGCTGTGCGGTAACGATGCCCTTGCGGTCCTTGCCAAGTCGTTCGCGGGTAGCTTTTGGGAACGTCTGGGAAGCGGATAGATTTCACGTGTCGCCCGCAAGGTGTACATATTCTGTTCGTGAGTCGATAGTTGAAGGTCGAGGCTGATCGATTTCGACTTTGGTGAACAAAGTTAATAAAGTATTTCCACTTTATTTATTGCAGTACGTGGGAGGTTATCTGTGACATTGGATACTGCTGTGTACCTTGCCTTTGGTTGATGGTTTTTTTCTTCTGGAAAACCCTCTGATTTTTGTTTTGTTTTGTTTTTCTGGTGTTCGAGGGAGGATCTGTGAAGATACGCTGCTGTTTGCAGTGGACGGCGTATGTATCGATTTTTACTGCAAAAAACGAAAGAAAAAATGGTTATTTTGAAGCACGACTTACCATATTATGCACGAGCGCGAGTTATTAAAACTCGTACCCGGTCGCCCCGTTGGTGTATTGAGTGGAATCCTCGCCCCCTTCGCATGGTAGTAGAGGTGTCACGGGTTCGAATCCCGCTGAAAACATAGCAGGTATGATATGTACTTCGTATGGGATTTTGTGGGCACTACCACAAGCGGAAAGCGTTACGCCGTTAGAACTCTTTATATACTGTTTAAACTGCAAAAATGATATCGCACTACGTACAACAGTTTAGTGCTTTCGAGCAATTTATCTCTAAATCGTGCGTCCAGTTGTAAGTGGTTCATGAATGTCCCACCTCGGACAGATCATCTACAGATCATCGATTCCCGCTTCATGATCTAGATCTTTCAGAACAGACATGTCCCTGATCTGTGCGATCTGTATGATATGTATGATCTAACTCATGTTGCCGCGTCGGAGCCGTCTAATCTGCATGGTCCCAAGGCGGGTATCCTGCGTTGGATCGGTACTATACAGATACTGCACAACCATCTCACAACGGCAGGCTAGGATCTATCTGTAGATCACCTGTCCAACCTGTGAAACCTTTTTACTGCTGCAAAAAATAAACCTAGGTAGTCTTTTCTCGCCGAAAACATGGGTGTGGTAAGTGATACAAAAAGCTCTACCGTGACACAGATCGTCGTCGTCGTGGAAGCAACACTGACCCCATCGTGCGATGAACACCAAGGCGACGAGTACAGGAGGGGGGGGGGGGGTGTACTTCATTTTTATGCATGGCCGTAGTCGAATGACCATAGACCCTCGCATCCCTATTCATACAATGCCGGGACGGAGCATGTCGAGTTTTCACCGACCAGGCAGACATTGCTAGCACCAAGCGCGAAGCGCCGTGAGGTGTTGGGGGAGTGGCATGAAGGGGGCGTGGGGGGGGGCATAAGGCCTCGGCCCCCCAGGTATGACGAAAAAAGGCGAGGATACGTGTTTCTGCATGCCTTGCGGAAACATTTCGTGGACACTAAAAAACCAGCACTGCACGCTGGATTTTGAGAGTTGGAATCTAAAAAAACTATTGGCAGGGGGGTAAAAAAAAACAATCTAAAAAAACAATTGGCAGGGGGGTAAAAAAAAACAATCTAAAAAAACAATTGGCAGGGGGGTCAAAAAAAGCAAACCGAGGGAAACATTGAAACAAGACAGTGGATGATAATGAGATTGCTCGAGCAACCTGGTCGTGAGGTATATAGTAGTAGGGAGGATGGAGCATTCTTGACGAGGTTGCCGTCGCCCCAAGAAATAGATGGGGTGAGGTAGGCTATGCACCTCTTGCAGTTTTGCCGGGGCATGCTCATGTCGCTGATTGTGCGAGAGCGTGAGATATCAAATTCGATTTAAAACGATGATCATTGGAATTAATGCTCAACCCTATGCGCTATGAAGGCGAAGACATCTATACACCGGGGGGAAGGGTAGACACCTGTTACACGGCTTGTCCAGAAGATCGTTGAGTGCAAAATGCTCCTCCTGCGAGTTGAGCTGAAAAAAAAACGTGATAAAAGCAAGCAATCGTAATACGAGTAGATACTGCAATAGTGCGTCTAGGTGCCGGTGCTCCAACGTTCTCGGCACATATAGGTTGTTTCGACACTATTTCGCGAATGGACGCGCTGTGCTTGGCTCCCAGCTGACCAGCAACCTCGCGTGTTTTTTGTTGATGGGTTTGATTTTATGGCCGTTTTCATGTAACGTTGAATATTCCACCAAACCCTATTGCGTTGAAACTATCCATGAGGGCCCTACCCACCAGCGACCCAACTTGTGTGAGCAGCTACGTAGCTGCCAAAGTGCGGGACATGCATAGCAATTTGCGGTGGGTTGACGGCTGGAAGGAATATCAATACAGCCCCAACAAAAACCTATAGCAGTAGAAGTGTCACCCGCTGGTGATGCGATGATGTCCAACAAAAACCTACAGCAGTAGCGTCAGCCGCTGGTGGTGCGATGAGAATATCTCGATGTCGTGGCAAGAGACAGTAGACACCAGCACTGTATGCAAAGGAAATTTGGTCGGTTCGCCGCTGCAGCTGCCTGCGCAAATGCGGAACTCGGCAGCTTGCGGCGATGATCAAAAACATAATGGCGTCCAGGAACAAGAAGGGGACGTTGTCATTCTTGTTCCTGGGTGAAACACAAAAATACTTTCAACAAGTACGAGTATATATTTATAGATGGACGGCAACCCTCAAGTTCACCTTCAGGTTCCGCCCTATTTACCTTATTAACACACACGTCACCTGGTACCCTGGTACCCTGCTCTAGACCGCGTCCTCTGCCAGCCAATGCTGGCAGCGAAAAGAGAAACCTCCCTTTCCTGCACGAATTTTCAAAGAAAACAGCGAACGCCGTGCAACCGCGAGTCTACTTCAATCGACAACACCATCGTCGCCCTATTAATAGAACCCCCCGTTCATTCTCACCCACAAGGCTCAGCCGCAAGTCTACTACCCCCATTGGCAACGCCATCGTCCCCTAGAACTCCCTTTCACTTGCGCACATGAGGCTCAACCGCAAGCCGACACCATCGACAACGCCACCGTCGTCCCATAACCCCCCTTTCAGTTTCACCCATGAGGCTAAACCGCAAGTCTACCACCCCATCGACAACGCTATCGTCGTCCTAGAACTCCCTGTCACGTTCAAACACGAGGCTCAACCGCTCAACAGCAAGCATACACCATGGATAACGCCATCGCCGCCCTGAACTCCCAAATCCCAACGCACTCCCACCCAAGAGGCTCAAATGCAAGTCTACCCCATCGACAACGCCATCGTCGCCGTAGAAATCCCTGACACTTTCACCCACGAGGTTAAACCGCTCAACACTGCAAGTTATACACCATCGACAACGCATCGCCGCCCTAGCACTCCCTAAAAAAAAACACCCACGAGGCTCAGCCGCAAGCTTACAACATCGATAATGCTATCGTCTCCCTAGAACTCCCTTGTCACGTTTCACCCAATTCACCTCAAAAGAGAGGCTCAAGGGAAAACTATTGACCACAGGTTCTGGAACGACGTGTGGAACGACGCGCGGAACGGCGCTAGGAACTCAACCCATTCGTTGCCACCCCCTTGTCGCCGGTCAGAAAAAAACAGAAACCGGCCGACCAA
Organism: Saccharina japonica; assembly: GCA_008828725.1. Taxonomy (NCBI): domain Eukaryota; class Phaeophyceae; order Laminariales; family Laminariaceae; genus Saccharina; species Saccharina japonica. The sequence goes on from MEHQ01003835.1 coordinate 23,414, forward strand.
CCCGATACAGCAAAAAAAAGCTACGAACTCGTGTTCAGTAACTTCATCCAAAACTTGAACAAGTGTGTATATAACCACCATAAAACGCGTCGTTGGGCCGGCGGGCAACGGGCGGACAGCACCGGCACTACGCTCCGCCAAGACGCGAGCATCGCACGTAGGGCCTTTATTTATCGCACAAAAAAATCGGTGGCGAAAAAATACATCAAGGCGCAGCACCGACAAAAAACACCAAGAAGAGACAAAACACGTCGACACGGGACTGCAGGGATGATACAACAGCGACTGCAGCACTCGTATAATAGCTCGCAAGGTGGCCAATCTCAACGAAAAACAACGCAATGTACATGCAGAACATCACTACGTAACGCACAAGCAGTATTAGTCACAGCAGCAGTACCGACAGCAGTAAGCAGTAACCAGTATGACAACAACAGCAACTGCTGTATTATACCTATTCGTTAGCTCTACCGTACCGTAGTCAGTACGTACTTGTATGCTGATACCACGGTGCTCAAAGTCAGCAGCATACTCAACTACCGTACTGTTCTACTGTGGCCAATATGCTCTACTACTACCGCTACGTAGTCGTAAAGTACCAGGTACTCAGTAGTAGTCGCCGCGTAAGTCGAAGCCCCCTTTAACGTGCTCGGAAAGACACAAAACACGACGAGCCGTACCAACAGAGAAAGACAACACAAGACAGGTACCTTGGTACCTGCACCTGGTATGTAACACGGAGAGAAGAAAAGACAAAACCAAAAGGCCATGCGTGTGCGTGCGTGCGCGCGAAGCAAGCCTTAGCAAAAACCCTACAAAGCAGTAGCAGCACCACACCTGCACCAGCACTATACATACCGCCCCATCTACGCATGCGACCTGAGAGAGGCGACAAAGAGAGAGACGGCGATTTTGCTCATCACACTCGCCATTATTTGATCATCGTATCATACGTATCGTACTGCTGAAGAACAAAGCTTGGCTCACTAAATTTCAGTCGGTCACTTACTGACAGCATTAACTCGTCTGCTTGCAGTTGCACTGCTGCTGTTTACCGGTACTCAGATCAGTACGACTAGCAGTATGTACGCTACGAACGAGTACCAACGAAACAGAACAAACAGCACCAGTAGTGGTACAAAACAGCAGAGAGCCGAAAGCAGCACACGTACGCGCAAGAAAGGGCTCTAAACAAATATCATCACCCCTCTGTTGGCGCCCGCCAGCGCGAGTCGGTGAAAGCTCGACTCGTTCCTCGCCCGGTAGAACGCCGTGCGCTCCTCCTCCGCCCACTCCAGTCCATTCCCGAGGTTCATTCCCAGCACGTGCACCTCCTCGAGCTTTGGGACGGACGAGCACGTCACCAGCTCCCACATGCTCTCCACCGCATCCTCCGTCGACTCCCTGTCCTCCGGCGGGTGGAGCCGGGTGGACCGCTCCACCTTCACCACCGATAAGTTCGGGCACGCCCCGAGCTTGAACCTTCGCAGCAGCGGGCCCACATCTGGCGGGCTCACGTCGCCCTGAACGTGGAGGTACGACAGCAGGGGCAGCCCGCCCGCGGCAAGCGCTCGGGCGAGCGACTCGAACGTGGTAACACCCTTCTCTGTAGAGAATCGCCCACCGATGCCCAATTTCTCGAGGTGCTGCAGCCCGTGGCCCTCCCGGCACAGGCCCTCCGCCAGGACGTCCATCACGTCGTCGTGCAGGAAGTTGAGCGACATGTCCAGCGAGGAGAGCTTGGGGCAGGCGCCGTCCAGCAGCGCGCCGAGGAGGTGCGTCGCCCCGTTGCTTGTGACGCGGTCGGCGGTGAGCTGGAGCGACTCGAGCTCCGGGAAGGAGGGGAGCGCCGCCGACAGGGCACGCATCCCCTTCATCTGCCCGAAGGGGTTTCTCGAGAGGTCGAGGTGGCGGAGGGGCAGCGGGCCCGCCGGCATCGACGCGATGAGGTTGACCAGGGACTCGTCGCAGATGAAGGCGTCCCGTACGACGAGCCTCCGAAGCGTGCGCCACGCCGGCATCACCATCTGAGCGGGGATTGCAATACGCACCCGTGACATGTCCAAATCCGTCACGGGCAACGCGAAGAGCCTGGCCGTCGCGACCTCGGAGAGGGGCGGCTGCTGCAGCTGGACACTTCGTGAAACGTGAAGGCGGCGGAGGGAGACGCACCCGGGGAGCCCTTCCGCCGCATCCTGCATCAAACTGTCGTCCCCGTCAAGGCGCACCTCGGTCACACGCGAAAAAAGGTTCATCTGGGTTGCCGCCGGGAAGGTCTGCCCCGTGGTGAACTGGAGTTTGTTGATCAGCAGGGGAGCGTCGCCAACGAACGACTTCCCCACTGACCGAGCACACACGATCTCCCGCGTTTCGAGGAATGACAGAACTTCGAGCATGATATGGTGTGGCAGGTCCACGTCATGGCCAGGCGGTGCGCGAGACGATGACGATCGCAAGCCGGTTCGGCGGCAGGTCGGGGCGGGGACGCACTCAACGCACTTCGCACGACGGGTCCGCTTCGACGGCATACTGCTATCCTTCTTCTCGGAAAAGTCTGACCTATCTTGCACCGCTGTCTTTGATCTCGCACTTCCGGGCTAGCGCGAAGGGGTGGTCGTTCAAGGTTTCTAGTTTGTCGACGTAAGCCTCGTAGACGGCGCCGAACTACTTTATTTCTGCCTGGTCAGTGGTGTCCGCCTGGAGCTGGAACTGTTGTGCGTGTGTTACGCGTTCCGCGGAGCAAGCAGAAAGAAAAAACTGCTTCTTTGGTGTGGAAACCCGGGGCGATATCGTTCGAGGTTGCGCCGCATAAATGCTGCTGGCTGGGGGGCTGCAGGCGCACCTCCATCTAGCACGCTGCACACGGCGACCACCACCATGCGACTAATCACCGCCGATGAAACGGGCTTGATTAAGGTGGTACGCCTGGAAAGCGGCGAGTGCTTGGCCGTGAGCGCCGGAGAACAGGCCAGGGAGCACGCCGTCCGAGCGATTTGCCACCAAAACGCTGCCTCGGCGAGCACTTCAGCCTCGAGCCACGAGGATGGCCACTGCGGGAGCGTCCATGTTGTCCGTTCGGCAGGCGCCGTGGAAACCTGGGACATGTCGCAGTCTGAGCGGGAAGGGTCGAACGGGAATGCCTGCTCGCTCACCCTCAGTGGGACGATCGTCAAGTGCCCGTCCCAACCCGTGGCGATAGCCTCCCTACCGCCAGGCTCGGGCAGCAGCGAGACCTCTCGTGTCTTGACGTGCAACGCTGACGGAGAGGTTCAGGTGGTATCCTACGCGGCTCCCGGCAGTGTCGACGAAGCTCCGAAGCAAGCGAGCTTCTCCATCCGCGGACCCGTCAGCGCTGCCATTACGGCTGCGACGGGCGCAGCGGGGCTAGCGCTCGCCGCCGGCGGCAAGGACAACGACCTCAAGGTCTGGGACATCAACACCAACCAGTGCACCTGGAAGGCTAAAAACGTTCCCCACGACTTCCTCGACATGCAGCAGCCGGTGTGGATCACCTCGCTCCGCTCTCTCTTGCCGGATGCAAACAGCAGCAGCAGCAGCAGCAGCAGCAGCAGCGGTGGCGGTGGCGGTGGGCTACAGCAGCTTGTGGCAGGAACGGCGCACCGCCAAGTACGTCTCTACGATGCCCGCGCACAGAAGCGGCCGACGCACTCCATCGACGCGGACGAGCACGGCATCACGACCATGGCGGTCGCGCCCGACGGGAGGGAGGTGGTCGTCGCCGACACCGCCGGGCTCGTGCGCGTGCTCGACCTCCGCAAGATGAAGTGGGGGCGGCGGTTCGAGGGTCCGGCGGGGTCCGTCAGGGGGCTGGATTTCCACCCGACCCTGCCTATGCTCGCTTGCGTCGGCCTAGACCGAATGGCTAGGGTCTTCGACTACCGCTCGAGGGAGCAGAAGTTCCAGGTGTACCTGAAGCAGAGGCTGAACGCGGTCCTGTTTGACGGGGAGGGGGAGGTTCGTGTGGACGCCGGCACCGCTCAAGCCGGAGACCAGAAGAAGGAGGGGCGGAGTTCTGGCAATGGCGAGGACTGGTCTGGAAGCGAGGGGTGGGGGTCGGGGGAGGAATACGAGATGGACGAGGGAGACAGCTCTGACGAGGAGGAGGAGCGGGGCGTCGCTAAGCGAAGGGCGAAAGCGGGCGTTGTTGCCGCGGCGGCGAACGGGAGGGGCCGGGCAGGCAGCTCGGGCAGCAGCGAGGGTGAAAGCGGGGAGGGTAGCGGTAGCGGTAGCAGCGAGGAAGAGAGCGACGACTCGTCAGACGAGAGACGAGAAGGTGGCGAGGACGGGGGGGGGGGTAGCAGCAGCAGCAGCCAAGAGGTAGATGATGACTCTGAGAGCGAAAGCGAGGAGGAGGAAGCACAGGCGCCTCCTTCGAAACGGCAGAGCGCGAAGGCTAACGGATCGATCCCGGCCAAAAAGAGTAGGCGAAAATGAGTTCATGTTTGGGTTGGGGAGTTTGGGACGTGTGTTTTGGCGATCGTCGTGAGAGGTAATTGTTTACTATTAATAGGAGTCGGCGGGGTAAGGCTGTGAGCTGCGAGAAGAGTTTTGAAGCGCGAAGCAACGAGAATCAACATGTTTTTTCGAGCGTGGTTGATAGTCTCAGCCGGGAACGTTTATTTCGCGCCCATTAGAGGGATGGGAGGCTACGTGAACAGTTTTCGCTTCGGCGACTGAAATATGTCGGCGTGCATTTTTGCGTCCGCACCATAATCTATAAAAATCAATACGCTGTTGTTTTAACACAGCAATGCAGCACTGACGTTCCGCTTCCTCATGGGTTAGTGGGAAACCTTGGCGGTGCGCCACCAGTCTGATGAAATAATGTCTTATCACCCAAACGCCACTTTGTCTTTGTCTTGCATCTTGTATTAATAGTATAATATTTTCTGAACCCTCGTAGCGCAACGCCCCGGGCTTTCACCGCCGCCTGTCGCTGCCCCCCGTACTACGGCTACCTCTGTCCCCGCCCCCGTGGTTTCGCCCCCCACCGTCCCTCCCCCCCCTTCCCCCCCCCCCACTCCCGTCGCCCCCATAGCTACTGTTATCTCGTCTACGCCCACCGCCGCCGCTGCCACTACCGCCGCCGCCGCTGCCACTGCCGCCGCCGCCCCTACTGCCGCTGCCGCCGCCGCTACCGCTACCGCCACCGCCTCGCCCACCGTTCCCGGACCCCGCCCCCCCTTGCTTGAGGGGGTCGAAAACAGTGTAGTCGTCCGCTCGGCGCCCATCGCTCCCCTTTCGGAGGTCGTCGTCTATGTGTCGCTTGAATTTCAGGGGTCCGGAAAACCAGTCCTGTCCGTCGTCCGCGTCATCCTCCCCCTCGTACAGTTTGCCTTCTGTGACTTGCCCGTGGTACGCCTCGACCTGCTTATTACGAGTCGCGATTTTATCCAAAACGTAAGGGAGGAGGAGGGAGAAGGAAAGAGGGGAGGCTAACGGCCGTTACAAAACGGAAGGGAGGAGACTAGGCTCACGCCTCACGACCAGAGTGCATGATAAAGTAGAGTGCTCACTTGCGCGAAACATGTACGTAAGGCATCGGTTTTATCGGTACGAGTAAGATAAATAAATTGCGCGAGAATCAATGGTACGTACGGCATAGAAAACAATACGTTTGACAACAGTACCTGCCGTCCATTTGAACACCTATCCGCCGGAGGAATACAAAACAACCAACACAGCAGTGTTTTCACTTCAAATCCTTCAGACAGGCGTCAGCAGCGCGCGATAAGAAAATAGCGCGTGGACGTGGGACTCTCGGTGCGGTGTCGGTACCTTTTCCTCTTCCTTGCCCTCTTCTTCCGTGCGTTTCTTCACGGTGCGGATGGTAGAAGTGAACATGGCGAGCTTGGCCATGGTGGAATCTTCTCGAGTGCCGGCTTCCTTGCGCCGTTTTTTGTACTTGGCGCGCATCTGCTCGACCGGCGAGATCATTTCTCGGTGCAGATGTTCCTGTCGAAAACGGCGGCAGTGAGACGTGACATGGAGACATAGGACAGGCGCGAAGACGGGGGGGGGGGGGTACGCGTGGAGGAAATACGCTGTTATTTGGTATCTTGTACAAGCGAGTTGCCGACTACACGGAAGCCTAAAATTTAGGGCATGCCTAATTTTAGAGCTGGGTGAAGCCGGAGATCCTATAGAAACTACGTATGAAGCTGGAGATCCGCACCGTCCGACCGAAAATCTCCGTTTTTTCCCCCTTCTTTTTTGCCTTCCACCAGAAGCGCACGCATTGACGACAGTTACAAAAATCCACCAGGGCGGGTTCCTAGCGATAGCTACCCTATATAGTTTACGGTGTGGTTATGGAAAAAAATGTTGTGGCTACGTATTTGTTTTTTAGCCGGCCAAAAACAGAAGGCGTAAGGTTGGAGCGGCTTGAGCAGATGACACTGCGAGGCGTTCGATAAGTTTGAACGTTATGTAAATCTAAAGGCTGGGCAGTACAGGTACATGTGGCTGCTTTAATAACGTCATGCCATGCATCTGTGGTGGATTCTATGATAGGAGGGAGGAAAAGCTTCGGGATCAACGCCCTCAACCCTGAACATACTTGAGCCCAGCCCGTTTTATCCTAAACCTCACCGCATCGTATTTCACTCTCTCTTGCCCGGTCATAACCCTCGCCGCCCTGTGCTTCGACTTCAACTCCTCCCGAAGCGTCTCGTACTCCTTGGCTCGCTCCTTGATGGCCTTCTTCCTCGCCTTTTCCTTTTCGGTGTCGTCGTTCGCATCTCCCGCCCCCCATCCCGTCCCCTTGTCGCCCTCGCCTTCCTTCCCTCCTTGAGCATCCTCCTCCTCTTCCTCCTCCTCCGCCTCGAAGTCAACGTGGTTATCGCCGCCGCCTTCAGATTTCCTCTCCAGTGCCTTCCTCTTTTCCATCATCTGCTGGCGCATTTTTTGCATGAAGGCGTCGCCGTCGTCGAACCCTTTGGGATGTCGCGATCCGTCCGCGTCTCCGGAGCGAGAGTCCTTCGCCCCTTCCTCGCTGTTTTGAAGAAAACGAAGAACAAAAAAAAAAACGGGGAATATTTCTTGGCAAACAATATGACATACGAATACTCGTCGGCTGTGAGGTTTATGGTATCACATTTGTTAATATTTATTAATAGTGCGCCGTGACAACTCAGAGGACGGAAGGTGCCACAACGGGAATGGCAGGCTTCGCTTCTCTGCGAATGTGCCTGTGACTACTACTAACAGTCGACATGGAAGTGTCCACCTGTACGGAAAAAAAGAGGCGATTCATCTGCTGCAGTCCTCCGCCATGCGATCCATGAGTCCGAGTCGCTCAACCGTCAGAATGAGCTCCTCTAGGAGCCCGCGAATGCGGAACGCAGCGGCGGCACACCGAGTAATATTTACATCGATGTCACCCAAATAAAACATACCAACAGTCATCCAGAATCGCTCAATAAAAAAAATAGCATCAGCCCCAGTTTGGAAGATAGAAATATCAAGTTTAGGTGTATCCCCGAGACACCTCTCTCGAGAGACGTTCTTTTGGTTGTTGCGGAGTTTTTTGTTTTGTTTGCCCAACCATGCACCGAGATAACTTACCTCGCGCCTTTCGCTGCACCCTTGGCCGCTTTGACGGCTTTCCGCAGCCCCTCCTTAGGAGCCGAGGCGTCCTTCTCCCAGTCCCCGGCCTCCTTCAACGCCTCCACATCATAGGCCACGTCCTTGCTGAACTTTTCGTCGTCAAGCGCGTCATGCGCGCTCTTAACCCCGCGACTGCTCGCAGGCTGCGCCTCCAACTCCTTCTCTTCCTGGTCGGCCTCATCCCCGAAAGACAAGAGCTTGAAGTCTTTCTTGCCCTGTTTTTTTCGCCTCTTTTTCTTCGCCTCGTCGGCGGCGGCAGCCGCGGCTTCGGCCTCCGCGACTGAACCTTCGCCGCCAAGGTTGCGGGGCACGATGTCGTCGAAAGGATTTAGCAGAACTTCGACCGAGATGAGCCTGGGAGGCTCAAGCGGGCGGTCGTCCTTATCCGTCTCGATGTCTCCCATCCGCAGGGCGTTGAAGATGGTGTTGCCTGTTATCTGCGGTCGGTTTTCGTTGGCGAACGGGCGGTGATTGGTTGAGAGGAACGTTATTTCGTGGAAAATCGTGTTTAGAGAGGGGATGGATGGTCGAGAGGCACCATACGTTTCGTGGAGAAGCGTGTTTAGAGAGGTGGGGGGGGGGGTCCAGGAAGCCTGGGAAATATGTTCGCAAGTATTTTCCAGCCCGATATCATACGTAGAGGGAAAAGAAAGGGGTGCTCAACCCAGAACCAATCTCACCAACGCACCGACACCTAGATGGGTGCCGAAACAAAAACCACCACGAGCAATCTACCGGTAAGTCTTCCCAGCAAACGAAAATTAATGTCGCAATTCCCAAACCCAAATACCCCCCCCCACACACACAAAAAAACAAAAAACTGGCAGGAAAATCACCTTGCCAAAGATGGTGTGCTTTTTGTCGAGGTGGGGCGCGTTGTCCAGGGTGAAGAAAAACTGGCTATGGTTGGTGCCTGGCTCGTTCTCGTTCGCCATCGCCACCTGGCCACGATGGTTGAACTTGATGCGGGTGTGGATCTCGTCCCGAAAAGCTTTGCCGTAAACGCTCTCTCCCCCTTTGCCCGTGCCGGTCGGATCCCCGCCCTGGACCATGAACTTCCGGATGACGCGATGGAACACCGTGTTGTCGTAGTACTGCGAGACGTAGTTCGGGCCGGGAAAATGCAAGCGAGGTGCGGTTGACAAGCGAGCAAGAATATCGGACTCATTGATGCGATGATGATGACGACGATGATTGGTGAAGACGAATGGTGGTGATGGTAATGGTCATGGTGAGTATATTATGGAATTCTCCCTTTTTACGTAGCTTGTTCTCCCGAAGTCTATTTTGAGCCCGTGGTCGCCACGGAAGCTAAGCCCAGCGTGCCGTTGGAAGAACTACTGTATGTCACACTACCTATGTACCATGAAGAACTACTAGTTCAGCACTACTGTAGTATACAGAAGTAGTCAGTATTTCAGCTACAGTATGTACGTACGCCACTTGCGGAGCTTCACAGATGTCTACAATAGTACACTCTGGGGCTCTACTGCTGTCACTACTGTCACTGCTTCCCGAGGACGTAAGGACGATGCCTAGATTACACGAACAAAGACGTAGGTGTATGGTGTGTCGTGGGATGATCGAACCGGCGTCTGTTTCGGTGCCATGACACATGACATCCTCAGTGCTGAAGCGTGCATCAGGTACACACCGAGGGTACACAGCTGACAACATGACATTCCACGATTTTCTTCCCTCGCTGCTCTATTGCCGGTACTGGTGCGGGTGTGTTGAAGAGTGTACGAGAAGCTAAGCTTTGCCGCGGGTGTAGATACAGCACCAACGCCTGGATACCTGGTGCCTGGGGTACGTATGCTCGTACACAAGCTCGGTATTTGACTTGTATCCTAAACTCTGGCAAGCCTCGAACATAGAACAACGAGCCCTTGTACGTACGTACGTAGCCAGAATACCTGCGAGACTGGTTGTCAAGCCGGAAAATCTACGAGTCTGGTTGCCAAAACGATCTCGGCTGAAGGTTCCAGCAGCGGCAGCCGTATCAGCAGTTGCGCCAGCACAGAGAACCGACAATACAGATCAGTACAGGGTAAACTGGCTGTGAATACTTCAGCTTCGTATACCATAACCTGTGGGCTGTGGGACGCTCTGTTGTGTGTGGCAACAACAGCACAGCTACGAACGAGGTATCAGAAGACCAACGGGATCGTCCCTACAGCAGTAAGTATTTGGTGTACAAATTCAACTGCCCGATACTGCTGTAGACAAGCGGTGATAACGGACTGCACAAACCGCTACCAATGACATAGGCGACACATCAACGAGCTCGAAAGACCACTGCTGGAGCGCGGAAAGTGCCTGCTCTACGAGTACTACGACTACGAATACCGTTTCCCGGAACAAGCATCCACTCATGACCTCCATATGCTGCATCGAGGACGACCAAAGCCGATAGAACTCACCCCTTCCATAGCATGCTGAATAAAGTTTCGACAAGCCTTGGGGCATTCCTTTCCCCACAGCTCGATGTCGATGTCCCCGAACGATGTGTGCAGCAATACCTTTCCATGAGTGGCCGGCTCTGTGTGGTAAATGTTCGACATCTCTCAGCAGAGGTATAGGCCGAGTGCTCGTCTCTCGAGTCTCGAGAGAGAACTGGATTTCTCACTTGCGGGGTTTCAATCTAAAATATTGGCGTTCTCCAAAAGGGAAGATTTATCGACTTTTCAGCTCGACATCTTGTGCTCGTGGCCTGCCAAGCATCGTGTACTGCTGTGGTGTGCTCGTTTCTTCCCGCTCTGGGCAGAGTCAAGGATCATGGCGCACCTCCTCGGTGGCATTGATGAGGTGATACATTAATCGGCCGACAGGTTTTGCTTTTCTGAGAGCCCCCAGCACTTTTTCCAAAGCTCCTAACTGCTTTTTTGTGTCATAGGCCCTTCTCTAAGTACGAGTATACGAGTACTGGAGGACCATAAGCTTGATGGAAAACCGATGTACTCGTACTCGTAGCTACGCGCTCTTGCCCATAGCTTGGCAGGGCGCCTATTATAGCTGGATAAGACAAAGGGGTGCGATAATCGTGATCTAGAGGCCTCGATGCTAGAGACCACAACGCTGCTATCGATATTACTGTTGTATACCTGCGAAATGTCTTTTTTCCCCGTCTCTCGTCCTGCTCTGTCTCTAGCTGGCATTTGGTTTTGAATGCTGGAATACCGCCATCATCCGGTACCTCCACATAAAGCATGCTGCCAGTCAACTGCGAGTGCTTTGTTGACTCTTCGGACATACAAGCAGACAGCATTATTTTTTCTTTAGGTCCAATGAACCGCCCTTGTCCGGCTGAGCTCGTCCTATACGCTACCTATTAATAGTGCCTGGTATTGCTGTGTACCAGGTATACTGTACTCGTCCCCAGCAAATTTGCTGCTGCTGTGCTTCACGTACTCAAGGGTATTATGGGGTATTATGATACTGTTTACGTGTCAGGCGAGCATAAACAGCGCCTTTGACCCCCCAGTTTTTGTCGAGATGCACGGCCGTTGGGACCTTCGTCGCATCCTACCATCGAAGGTACTGTAGTATCGTGTATCATGTGTCATCAATCATCGCGTACCGTCAGTATCATCTACCAACTCCTGCGTTTCGTTCGTGTCCGGCTTCCTGACATTGTCTGTGTGGTACTGCTGCTGTAGATGGAGGAGAGCTGGAGGGACTTGGCGCCTGCAGACGCTCCCGCCTCCAGGAACGATGTGCTTAACACTGGTGAGCACGCGATATTATTAGAAAAGACACCGCCGCGTATTTTCGAGGAGATTTGAAATAACAAAATCTACCCTCGGGTACCTGGTACAGCAGTCGCGCTCAGCAAGCTGGCTACTCGTGGGGTGCCGCTTGCATTGCCCAAACCATTACTAGTCAGAAAACATGAAATTTCGAAGCTTAAACTTGGCGCAAAAGCTTAGTTTTTCCTCCAAAGCTACCGCTGTTCATATTGATAATCTAAGCATTAATAGTAGCAGAGCCACCGAGAGCCCTGTTACGTTTATTGGCTATTCGTACCATCACTATCAACGGATTATTAATAGTCGTATACCTGATATTTCATCACCTTTACCGGCGTACATACAGCAGTAGTAGGTCCCCCAAGCTGCAAAATACAAGAAGAAAAAAAAGTGAAAAACCATCCACCCTTTCCATCGCAACTTCGAACTTTGGCAGGGCGAGAGGCCTACCTCCGCACGAAGCAGATGCTCGACGAAGCCGCGACCGTGAGCAGCATGCTCTTCCTGGACGAAGGCGACATGTCACAGCGCTACCGCAAGGCCTACGACCGCGAGGACGCCCTGGACGGCGCTCCCGCCGCCGCTGACGCCAGCGGGCAGGTGCCCCAGGCGTCCAATCCCGCCTCGGTGTCGTTTGGTGGTGCTGGTTCGCTCTTCTTCCGGGCTACGAGTGAACCAGGAGCTGGCGGCGGGTTTCCTGAGGGCGGAGGCGGTGGGATTTTGGCGGCAGCCGCGGCGGCTGGGGGGGGGGGCGCGAACGTTCCGCTGGGAGCGGTGGAGAGACGCCCGGAGGAGAAGCTATTCTGCGACGCGCTCCTGGATCTACAGAGTTTGACGGTGAGCATATGCTCTCTTCATCTATTTTTAGATGGAAACCATTTTTCTCGTGTGTGTGCTCGTATTAAGCTTTTGCTGATGGTTTTAGTTGGTGGAATTTCGTTTTTTCGTTCAACGGTTTCTGGCTGGTTGTCGACGACCGACCATGCTACTGATGCTGCTGCTCTTGTACAAGTAGGCCTTGGGCCGGGGGGGGGGGGGGGGGGGGGGGGGGGGGGGGGGGGGGGGTGAAAGGCGCGTTCCACCGACTGGAATTTCTTAGCTCGGAGTGGCTGGCATGAAGAGGAGATCGATCCCGGTCTCGTTGCGCGATGAAAGGGAAACCGATCGCTGGGTCTGGTGAAAAACGACAGAAATACCAGAATGCAACATCACAACGCGCACGATGTACTGCTCTTATCAAGTACGAGCGAGGCGAGTTTGTTTTCCCACGGACACCTAAAATGTAGGGTATGCCTTATTACCCTTTTCTGGCTGTGTGAAAACAGAAGTCCTTTACAAAATGTGAGGTCGGGGATGCTTGCCGCCCGACCGAGAATCCCCGATAAAAAACGTTATCCACTCGATTTTTTTTCTTTTTGTTTATGCGTTCCACCAGCGCACGCAGTTGATGAAAGTTGAAAATAAAAACGTTCACCAACACGAGTTCCTAGCACAAGCTACCCTGTCTTCCAACGTTTCACACCTCGGAGATATCGTGATCTCGATGATCTTTTACGGGGGGCCATAGTAAATAAGACCAAATATTGTTAGCAAAAAATTGGAAATTTGTTGGTTTTTGTGTTTATCGTAGGCCCTATTTACTGTAGTCCCCCGTAATATTTCCCCGCCTTCCGCTGTGAGAGATTTGTGCAGGATCTGCGTAGTACAGATGGCAGGGTCCTCGTATTAATAGTACTAACCCAATCCAGGATAACATGTGCTATATATGTAGATACAGCAGTAATGCAGCTTATACGCGCCCCACCCGACAACATGAGCTAGATCATACAGATCATACATATCATACAGATCAGGGATAACGTCTAGATCATGAAGTGGGAGTTGATTATCTGTAGGTGGTCTGTCCCGAGGTGTGCAATATTCCGGCAATGTGTACCATGGTACCCCATATCACGCCACCCGTACGGAGGAAGAACCCGCTGGACGGTACGTGAAGGATCCACACATCTACCAGATAACATCCCTAATTCAACGATCTAGATATTTCAGGGCAGACAGATCCCTGATGTATATGATCTGCACGATCTACTGTAGATCATGTTTGTATGATCTGTATGATCTGTATGACACTGCTGTAGTTATTGCCCACATGTTCGCCGGGTGGGATCTGTACGATACGGCTCTTTGCACAACTTCTCATAACGGCTACTACTGTAGGATCTCAAAAAAAAAAATTGTGGTCTATCCGATGTGTGAAAATACCCCCCCAACTCCTCACCCCTGCGTATTGTCGCCTCCGCCAAACGAGCAGCAAGGTCTCCCTCCGGGCGAGCGAGCGCAACCCGACCAGATCTTCCCGATCGTGCGAAAGATGCACGGCATATCCTCGGGCGCCGAGGCCGCCGCGGCCGACTCCACGTCCCGCCTCCGCGAGCTGCAGGGGAGCGGCTCGCCCGCGGTGGCGGTAGCGGCGGCGACGGCCCACGAGCTCTCCCTCGAGAAGGACACCTGGTCGCTGCTGCTGATGATGAACGCGGCTGATAAGGACGACGCCGCGATTACGGAGGAGGCGCGCCGGCGCGGAGGCTCCGCTAGGGGGGGGGGTGACGGTGGCGTTGGCGATGACGACAAGCCGCTGCCTTTCGCGCCCCGCGGTCCCGAAGCTTCGGACGAGGAGGTGCTCCACCTGATGCGCATCCGGGACTCAGAGTTCCGCAGGACGGAGGCCGTGGTGGACTGGCTGCAGGACGCTACGAGCTCGCGGCTGGGCGGGCTGGCCCCCGCGGAGGGGGTGGTGCGCGGGGGCGGCGTCGGGTGGGATAAGACCCTCCAGTCGCTCGCGGTCGGCGGCGGGCAGAAGAGCGAGGTGTCTCAGATGCACCCGGACGCTAACATCAGGAAGGTGGGCGGTATTGGTGACGGAGGTGGTGGAGACTGGACGGAAGGGGCCGGGGGCGCTCTGAAGGTCTTGCGTCTCGCCGGGCAGGACGACCTCGACGAGGAGGAGTTGCTGCGCACGGTGTGGATGCTGGTGCGCGCCGGGAAGCTGAGGAGGGCGCAGAGGATGTGCGAGGACAGGGGGCAGCCGTGGCGGGCGGCAGCCATGGCCGGCGGCGTGGTGGTGGGGTCCCGGACGGAAGAAACAAATGAGAGGGAGGAGGGGCAGGACGGGGAGGGAGATCGTGCCGTGTACTCGCCGGGGCAAGGGATGTGGCAGGAGATGTGTTGGCAGCTCAGGTAGGAGGCAGGCAGGCGGTGTGGTGATGTGTGATGTGACCGGGGCCAAGAGGAGACGGCTTGCTAGCCGGCTGACTGACTGCCGCCGCCGTGCTAGTTGTAATTTGCGGTTGAACTGAGCTAGGTCCCAGTAGGCGGTGTGGGTGGCCTTTTGATGGTCTTGATGCGCACGGGGAGGCAAGTGAGGTTACGGGTGTCCTCTCGTCTTCGTGCGAATCCTGTAGACCGCGGCCGAGTGCGACACGCGGTAGCTCGTGCTGCCGACACCGATGCTGCGGCTATTACTACTGCTGCTGCTGCTGCTGCTGTTGTTGTTGTTGCTGCTGCTGCTGCTGCTGACCCGTGATGGACACAGTCTACATCGACAGCGTTTTCGCTTGTTACGGAGCCAACCCACCCCCGAGCTCATACGTGTCGTTTCGGCTGCTCGTGGCACCTGTTACACCTATACATAGTGTACATGCGCGCTGGAACCGCACCCGAATCTGGCTGTTACGGGTGCAAGCTGCGTGTGATACTTCGATCGTGCGTGCTATACAAGAGATTTCTCTCGTGCTTTTTTCATGTAAATGACGTTTTTCAGTTTCACGATTTCAAGACGTTTTTTTTTTCAATCATTTTATCATTCACTGCCTTTCCTCTGCTCCTCCTGTCGTTTCCTCTTCGATGTCAGCTGTTCTATCGGTGGTCGTTAGATATACACATGTAGGCTTTCCCCAGAAATGTATCACGTCATCAATAAAACTTCGAAAATCTGCTAACGTTCTATCGGGTGTCGTTAGAGATACACATGTAGACGATTCCCAGAAAATTCCCACTTTATCATTAAAACTTCGATAATCTTCTTACGCATTGATTATCTTGCTCTTTCTGCGCCTAATTGCCCCGCACAGTGTATCGCTTGAGAGAGGCGCGAACAACTCGGAGGGCCCGGCTCGTTCTGTGGCGAAGCACGAAGCGGCGGTGTTCGCCCACCTCGCTGGAAACGCGGAGCTGCTGCTGGGCTCGGACTTGACCCAGTCCTGGGAAGACCAGGTGAAAAAAGCCTCCGCTCGTAACGGACTAGGGGAGGGGAGGGGGGGGGGGGGTTACTTGATATTCATGCATGGCCGTAGTCGTATGACCATAGACCCTCGCATCCCTACAATGCCGGGACGGAGCATGTCGGGTTTTTACCGACCAGGCAGACATCGCTAGCACCAAGCTGAGGGGGGGGGTACTTCATATTCATGCATGGTCGTAGTCGTATGACTACAGAACCTCGCATCCCTACAATGCCGGGACGGAGCATGTCGGGGTATCACCGACCAGGCAGACATTGCTAGCACCAAGGGGATAACAAAGGGTTTTGTATCAGCTTCAAGCCTTGCTGAGGACAAGTTCGGTCGGCTTCGCGGCGGGCGTGTTTGCACTAATTTAGTGTATACAGTGGGTATCTCGATTTAAGAGCGCCTAAGATAAGAGCATTCGGGGTTTAAGGGCCCGAATTAACGAGTATAAAATATATTCAATTTGGAAAAAAATAAAATTCAAATTCGCTTTTCATTGGTCAACACACGCACCAGCACCAATTATTATGCCCCAAGATCCTAATCTTTGGTGCTGGTGCGTGTGTTGACCAATGAAAAGCGGATTTTAATTTTTGTTTTCCAAATTGAATTTTTTTCTTCTTCGTTAAAACGGGCCCTAAGAGCGGTCAAATCGGCATGTCCCGCCTGTTCCAAAAGCAATATATTTCCCACTACAGATACGAGCAAACTTGTAGTTAAGAGCGCTTGTTTTTGGCTTGTCACGGGGCGCTCTTTAATCGGGGTACCCACTGTACCATTATGTCCCGAAATATAAGGACAGTTTGTATATTAATATTTAATACGAACGGTTCTTATATTTTGGGACAGAGTGATATGAAAATAGCTACCGTGTTAAGTTACTGCCGTATTTGTGACAGTGTATGTACCCACACAAAGAAAATCTCGGTGACTGCTGCCCGAGATTGATTTTTCAGCTCTGCTCGTATATATCGTAAGAGCCCCGGGGCTTGGGTGACGATGCTGTCGTCAAACAGAGTCCCGGAAGAGGTTGTGTGAGTTTTAACGATCAGCGCGAATATAGCTTGGCGGAGGTGTCTATTACGGAGGACCATAGTAAATAGGACCAAATGTTGTTTGTAAAAATAGGTAAATATGTAGGTTTTTGTCTGTACCGTAGGTCCTATTTACTAGTATTTACTATGGCCCACCCGTAATAACTGTCCACCAAACCCAGAAGCATACGATGAGAGCGGGTGTATATCTGCTCGAGCAGCGCCGGCTGTTTGCTTGTTTTTCTTTGCTAGAAGGCGGGCGACGCAACTGGCGTGAACCGAGCCTATCAGCAGTCAAGGTTTTTTTAATAGCTCGGCGCAACAGGCGTGAAATGAAGCCAGTCAATCGGCTTTCAATACTGTGTTGGTCCCTCTATAGCGCCAGCCAATAATACCGGCGCTATAGCGGCAACCGGCACTGCTCCGCACACTGGCTCGCTGGTTAATCCCATATGTGCAGAGCAATATCACCGGCACTGTACGTAGCGGGCACTACTGAACCAGCACTATAGACTACCGTATAGACCACTACTGTAGTTGATAGCTGGTGACCACGGGCTAGATTTCAGGGAAATGAGGTATGCTGAGAACATCATCATCATCATTATCACCATTTGTGACCACAGGCTAGATTTCAGGGAAATTGATTATTGTGAAAACATCATCATCATCATTGTTATTATCATCATCATCACCATTGTCATCATCATTGTCATTATCATCATCAGCACCATCGTCATCATCATTATTATTATCACCATCGTCATCGTCATCGTCATCATCACCATCATCATCATCATCACCACCTACCCACTGCTGGTATACTACGGCGTCCCGATGAGTTGGCGAGTGGCTTGGGGGAGTACTGCTGGAGCGGCGTGATGTGGCGCTTTTTCCTTCAGGCGCCCTGGTTCTCGTATACGATACCCCTCATGGAGTACTCGTATATAGCGTGATTGGTGATTGGTGCCTTCGGTGGCAAGAAGTGTGGCAAGAATCTTCAACATTGACGGTGATGGGTACCGCTCTTGTGCTTACACGCGCGCGCGCCGGCGGTATTGTTCTTATCTCCCGCGGGTTTTGTGTCTGGAGGCGTGTTGAGCGGCCGAGGCATGGGAAAACTGCAGCCCCTCCTCACCCCCCTCTGTTGTCATATATACGACTACGGCCATATACATGACACGAGTACACCCCCCCCCCATCCCCCCGTCTTTCCCGACCATCTCCCTTTTTTGTTGCTGTGTTTTGTTTGAAGGCATGGGTGCGTTTCACGACGCTGCTCCACCTGAAAGTTCTTCAGGAGCGGATAGACCACCGGCGGGGCCAGGCGGTCCTCAGCTCGCTCTACCCTGGCGTGGCGACCTTGAGGTAACAAAATGTCGCCTTTGTTGCTGCTGGCTGCTGCTGCTGCTGCTGCTGCTGCTGCTGCTGCTGCTGCTGCTGCTGCTGCTGCTGCTGCTGCTGCTGCTGCTGCTGCTGCTGCTGCTGATGTTGCTGCTGCTGATGTTGCTGCGACCACTGACACATGCTACGGTAGCCTGCATGCAGGTGCACCATGTTTTGGCCTTCTGAGGGTTGTCACTCGAGGACCTCTCTGTACCTCGCTCAAAAACCGATTTTGGAGGGAAACAAAAGTGCTTCGTATACCTGGTATATATATATATTTTTTTTTAAACACACACACACACAGCTGTGAGATCGAGGATTTCGTCGAAACTCATCTTTGCTACGAGTAGCTGGGTGTAATACTTCGATCGCGCGTACTTACGGGTTTTATATACCCGACGAACAACCTCATGGCCTAAGGGCCCGTTTTAACGAAGAAAAAAAAATCCAATTTGGAAAAAATAAAATTCAAATACGCTTTTAATTGGTCAACACACGCACCAGCACCACATATTATACCCCAAGATCCTAATCTTTGGTGCTGGTGCGTGTGTTGACCAATGAAAACCGGATTTGAATATTTTTTTCTCCAAATTGATTTTTTTTCTTCTTCGTTAAAACGGGCCCTAAAGTATAAAAATGAAATACGGACGATTTTGGGTTCTATAAAAACCCCCCCCCCCCCCCCCGTTCATTCCGAAAACGTTTCAGCCACAAAAAGGTACAGTAAATGTTTCAGCCAAAAAACGGTACAGTACCTCTATCGTAGCACGCCTCTACTACTACGGCAGCTTTGCTTCTGTTGGTGATATTGATGATTATGATGCAGTTGCTGCTGCGGATGGTGGTGATTGCGATACCATTGCTGCTGCTGCTGCTGCTGCTGATTATTATTATTATTATTATTATACCGTTGCTGCTGCTGAAGATGATGATTATGATACCGTTGTTGCTGCTGCTGATTATGATTATGATTAAGATTATGATTATGATACCGTAGGTGCGGCTTCTGCTGATGCTGTAAGGGTGGAAAATGGTGGGGGTCAAATTTGGCCGCTGCTTCTGCTGCTGATTTACGTGCTCGGGTTTTGGTATTGGCGGCGGCTGCTGCTGCTGTTGATAGTCCAGTGTTTGCTGCTGGGGCTTTTGTATTTCATTGGAGTGCACGAGCTGATGTAGTATATCCTCCGCTAGCTTGTTGCGGTGTTTCTCTTGCGTTTGTTCATTCTCCTGTGAGCGGATCAACGTTTTGAATGCCTCAGGTCACGATCTATCTATCTGTATCGTGTCAAGGTTAACTCGGCTGTAGAAAACAACGCTTTTTTCTGTCCGGTGACGAATGCCGCGTACGTATACACGAAGTATGCAGCTATTTTCCATCTTGCCGTCTTCCTCATCGAGAGCCCAAAAAAAAAAAAAAAAACGAAACCGTCACGGATGTCACTTACGCTGTCAAAGGCGCTCCCCACATAAACAGACGGGTTCCCTTAACCCTTATAGGACTGGAGTCCTGTTTTGGGGGAAAATTACTTAGAATTAGTGTGGTTTGTCCCCAAAAAGGGACTGCAGTCCTAAAAGGGTTAACGTTTTTTACAACAACGAAACGAGTTTCAGCAACATATACGATTTTTTTTCTTTAAATGTTTTGTCCTGTCTTGACATCACTTGTGTGCGCGCCACAGGCAGTAAGTATCATACGTAGCCTCTCGTGCGTAATGTCAGCGCCGTTGGTTTTTTTTTGCGCTGTACATGTACCGTATACCCTATCACCCGGTGTGATAAGATAACACACTGGGTGATAATATAACACCCGCCCCCCCCCCTCGGACAAAGTTCGAAGCTGATTTTCTCTCTCGACAATGGGTATCATGAGGTGCAAACGCCGAGCGGTACGTCGACGGAAACATCTCGCCGTGAGGTCTCTCCAAAGCTGTCATTTTTCGTTGGATGCGCCGCCCCTGGTTTTGGAAAAACTCGGCTCGGAAAATCTTCGCAAGGGGCGTGTTATCTTATCACCCAAGTGTGTTATCTTATCACCCAGTGTGTTATATTATCTCCCAGTGTGTTATTTTATCACCCGGGTGTTACCTCATCACCCGGGTGTTATTTCGTCACCCAGGTGATACGGTAGCTCTCGGGGCGGTCCGGGTGTTGTGGGATTGTTCGTGCTGCGACCCAGCCAGCTGTCAAGCGCCTTTTTTGTCTTTCCCCAACAAGCAAACCTGCCTTTTCGGGGGGCGCGTTAAGGCCTCTTTTGTCCGTATTATGTTGGTTTTAGTGTTGGCATCGGCCACCCAAGGGGCCTAACCGCGATCTCCTACATACGTACGTGGTGCCTTTTCAGGCAAGACTTTCACCCCTGCCTTTTTTTTCACTACTACGTTCTACGACGGTCTGCCGTGCTTGTTTCGGCACGCCTCTAGGGATGCCTCTTGTCGAAACCCCTCCGGCGCGGCACATTTAGGATGTTCCGGCGGGAACCCCCGTGAGAACACCCCCCACCCTCTTTCACTTCCCCACCCCCCCACCTTCCACCCCACCCCCTCACTACCGCGCTTACACCTACAGTACCTTACCTCCTTTGTTGTTTTTGCTCGCTGCTGCAGGACGGACGAGTGCTTGCTGGAGCGGATGATGCAGTCGGCGCCCCCTACGAGCCACGGATCAATCTTCGAGGTTCTCGATGACAACTCGCGAGGGCGCGTTCGCGCGGAGGGCAAGGGGGTGTACCGCCAGGCAAGAGCCGTGTCCTCCTCGGCGAGGGGGGCGGGGGGGGGGCTATCACGGGAGATCACAGTAATCGGGGCCAGATATGATGTGTAATTATGCGGGGGTACAATGGTTTCGGGCCCATCGTGGGTTCTGATTACAACAATAGCCCCGCCGGAATAGTTGGGCGTGGTATACCTGGTAGTGGTATACCTGGTATATGTAGAATTATGCCGTAGGAGTGATTTATTTTCGTGTCTATGTGTTCGTCTGACTGACTCTCCACGGCAGTTTTCGCGCCCACCTTTCTGAAATCAAGCGGGCCCCGCCGCCATCCGCGGCGATCGACCACGCGCCCGCTTCCGTGGCCACGGCCCCCACATGCGAGCCGCCGCAGGGCGCAACCTGCTCTTGCGACGCGCGGGCAACGGGCCTGGTCGGCAGCAATCGCCGAATCGTGGAAGGCCGCGCCCCCCCGCGCACCCAGGCGGCGTGCAGGCTCCAGCAAGCGCTGGTCCTCGGAGAAAGGGACATCCCTCTCTTCCTCAGGAACATCCTCTGGCGCGTGGCGAACGGTGGCGGCGCCGACGCCGGCGACGATGTAGGTGCTGGGCCGGGGGGAGAGGGGGATGGGGCCGTGACGGGGGCGGCTTCGAGGATGTTCTGCTCCCCTCAGCTGCTGCGGTTTGCGGCGCACCTTGCCCTGCTCCTCGCGGCCCAGTGCCCGTACCTCACCATGGAAGACGAGACGGTGGAGGCTATTGAAGATGTGGTGTGCGCCTACGCTCAGCACTTGGCCACGACGCAACAGGTGGGTTGGTGGGTGGGTTGGTGCGCTGTGGGTAGATGGGGTGGGGTGGGTGGGTGGGTGGGTGAGTGGGTGGAGCGGGGGAGGGGGGGGTAGGCGCTGGGCGTCGGGGTGGGAGGGGCGGGAGGCAGGGGAGGGGGCGGGGGTCGAGTGGGTGAGTTGATGTATTGGGGTTGGGTGGGTGAGTGGGTGGGTGGGTGGGTGACCGTTTTTTTTGTGTGTCGTCGCTTTTCGGTTTCGCACCCCCCGCTCTCTCTCTCGCGTTAGAGTTTACGCCCGGGTGTCAATCTGAGCAAGCCGCGGTGGTCACGGTGGTGGTGGTGGTGGTGGTGTTGATCATAGTTATCTGTTTACCTTTCCCTTGTCCATCCGCCGAAGGGTGTGGGACTTGCCTTGGTTTTATATGTAGAGCTTGAAAACTATCTAAAACGCTTTTTTTCGATCCTCGGGAATTGTCGTGACTATTTTTTATTTTATCTTTTCATCCCATTTATTATCTTTGCACTTCTGTCCCTTTCCCTCCATAGTCGTAACTCAGATCCGGGATCACAAAAGCAGGCTCTTTTTCCTTCTCCCCACTACAGTTCGTGCCTTGATTTTTATCGCGCAGAGGGTTCAGCATTCCCAACGCTCGTCGATTTTCGTCGAATTTTGCTAACTCACGATCTCGCGCTTTCCGCTAGTCGAGATATTTTTTGCGAGAAAAAGTCCCGACGAGCATGCACTCGGGGGGGCTCGAACTCACAACCTTGACTCTAACAGGGACGAGATTCACCTGTCATTCCACCGGAGGTGCGCACGTGATTGTATACGAATTAATTAGTTATTTTTTTAGGAGATGATATGGCGCATGTGACGTTCTGTCGGCTCTCGTTTGCTTCCATCAATACGAAAGCAAACGAGAGCCGAGAGAATGCTGGAATAAAACTATACGTTTGCGCGATATCGTCTGCTAAAAGAAGAAAGAAAAACTAAATAGTTCACACCCTCTAAAAGATGTTTTGGGGCGATGAAATGATCCGCTGGGTTTTGATACCGTGGGGCGCTTTGTTGGTGTTTTGTGTGCGCGTTGTGTCCTCTCGTGATGTACATGTACACAGCAATTCCTAGCCAACTATGGAGTTTGTGGAATTATGATATTCTCTGGCGACGCGCGGATTTTTCGTCCGCACGTGCCCTGCTTGCCGTATTACCGCGCCGGAAGCGGGAACGGCAGACACATCGATATGAATACGGTACATATGTGGAACGGTATATCGATATGTGGAACGGCACATCGATCTGTGAAACGATAGATCGATATGTGAAACGATAGATCGATATGTGAAACGGCACATCGATACGTAAAACGGCGCATCGACATGTGGAACGGCACGTCGATACTTGGAGCTTGGAGCCGCACATGACTATGTAGAATGTAGAACGGTACATCGATATCGATGCGTGGAGCGGCACATTGATGTGCGAAACGGCACATCGATATGTGAAACGGCACATCGATGTGTGAAACGGTACATCGATGTGTGAAACGGCACATCGATGTGTGAAACGGCGCATGGACACATCGACATGTGGAAAGGCACATCGATAATATATCGGTACGTGACACGTGACACGGCGCATCGATATGTGGAACACGGCACGCCGATACACCGATACTTAGAACCGCACATCAATGTGTGGAACGGTATGTCGATACCTCGAGCCGCACATCGGTTTGTGAAACGATACGTGAAACGGCATTGGTATATATGTGAAACGGCACATCGACACGTGAACCGGCACATCGATGAGTGGAAGAGTCAGGGTAACACCACCAAGGATCTGTGAATCTTTGAAAACATGAAGAATACGGTTCGATGCACAGCAGTTGGACCCCCCCCCCCCCCCCCCACACTCCGTCCCCCCCCCCC
>MEHQ01003835.1:47002-92198 GCA_008828725.1 Saccharina japonica
CCCCCCCCCCCTCCCCATACTATGGTCATACGACTACGGCCATGCATGAAAATGAAGTACACCCCCCCTCCCCGTACATGCTGGGTGATGTCCACAAAGGACCCCACTTTCTACTCCTCCGCCTGAGAACCCACCCTCCCCTCTGCCGCCATCTTGACAACCTGGAAAAACCCCCTATAATGCGCGTTCTTTTTTTTGAGCAGGTCCGTCTTGTGGCCGTGTATGCGGCCACCCTGCCCACTCTTCGGCGCCGCGAGCTGTACGCCGGGTTTCTTAGAGGCCTGGAAGGCGATGGCGACCGTCGCGAGGCGCTCGAGCAGGCGGAGCGGCACATGGGAGGAGATGTGCAGGCCATCCTTAAGAAGGTGACCAGGTTTTGTTTTAGAAATATCGTCTACAAAAACACGTATTTATAACGTCAGGTGTGAGTTCTCGACCGATTGGATTAGTCAAAACTCGTATTTTGCGAGCTGCGTGTTTTTCTCCCAGGATTGGGGCACCGGTTGGGAGAGAAGGGGGCTATATACGATAACAGAAATAAAAATAGTGTTTTTTTTGTTTTGTTTTTCAACATTTTGTGTCGGTTCTGTTTTCACCAAACGAGTGTTGAACATTCATAGTCTTGTAAGTAGTGGGTCAGGGCTTGCTGGGCGCTTTCACCTCTCGTTCCCTGTGAACAGTTGCAGGAAGCGAACAGGCGACTCTTGTCTTTTTCTCGTGGTTTTGGTCGCGAGCGTATTTTTTTCGACCCCGAACCGACTGGCTGTGTTATGGTTTGCGCCACGTTGTTAAGGTGAAGCAAGCTCGCCTCACGCTTTGCCTCATGTTTTATTTTTGATACGTACACCCTACCGACCACGACCCCCCTCCCTCCCTCCCTCCCTCCCTCCCTCCCTCCCTCCATACATGCATATGATTTCCTCCGTCCATGTACATACATCACTTGTCGAACATTTTTCTTTCGATTTTTTGTTTTTCGGTTCAACAATTGGCAAGTTTTTTTTTTTTCCTTTCGTGTATGCAGCACTTAAACTGGTTCCAGATACCACGCTGGGCGGAAATGCAATCACCGTTTGGGTAAAACTGTGAAGTTAAACCGGTCCATAAAAAACTGTTCCTTTAATTTCCGTCTAGTAAAGTAGTACCTTGTATAATATATACCAGGTATATACCAGGTACCAACTTTCTCCCCTTCTTTTTCTGCAACTCCTCCAGTTTCAATATGACGTACCTGGTTCATAGTTATACCTGGCACGTAATTTGATGGAGCCTGCCTGTTTTGTCATGACGGACTATTCATAGATTATGGTGATGAATGAATGTGCGACCAATACCGACAACAACAAGGGCTTATGTTTCCCTCCCTTACCCACCTGCCCCCACACCCCCCCCCTTCCCTCGTTTGTCTTCGCAGGTCGTGGAGGACGTGAGGCTGCAGGTGCCGTCGGTGGCACCGAGGGTGCCGAGGCAAGTACCTGAGGGGGACCTGAAGAAGATCAAAGCGGTGTCGTGGCTGTTGGACCACCCGGAGGCGCGTGGCGAGGCGGTGGTGCAGGTGTGTGCGCCTTTAGTTCGTGCTGCTGCTGCTGCTGCTGCTGCTGCTGCTGCTGCTGCTGCTGCTGCTGCTGCTGTTGCTTCTGCTGCTGCTGTTGATGGTGGGGAGAAGGAGGATGGGGATGATTGGCATTGTCGTTGGATTTTTCGTTGACATTGCCAGTGTTGTTGTTGTTGTATTTGTAATTGTCGTTGTGGTTATCAGCTTTAACTTTCGTTTGCAAAATGGTTTTGCCACGTCGTCATTATCGTTTATCATTATCACTGCCCAGTCTGCAGTATCACTGCTTGTCACTTATCATTGTTTTAATCGATATCAATGTATGTAACACCACGACCATCATCATCGTTTCCATCATCATCCGTACTGCCTCCAGGCTGAATCCTGGAGAATTGTTCTCGTAATCGATATGAATGTCTTTATATCCACTACCATCATCATCATCGCTTTCATCGTCATACGGTATCATTTTCATTTCCACCGTCGTTCTCATCGTCACCGTTAGTAGTGCAATCGTCATCGTCATCAGTCCATTACCGTCATCACTGTCATCATAATCATCCTCATCATTGTCGTCATTCTCTACCTCCTTGTTTTGCTGTGAAAGGTTGGTTCGTCCGCTGAGACCCCCAAGATAGGGAAAGAAATCATGACACTAGTTTTATGAATGATTCCATATGTTTGGTGCTGTTTTTGTCTGGTCCTATCATGTCTTACTTTATTTTGTTTGAATTTACGACGTCTAATGGTCACCCCCACCCTCGACCTCTCGCTCCCCTCCCCCCCCCCCTGTCCCTGCCCCCATCCCCTCCCATGCAGGCGAACGCCCTGGCCCGACACCTCATGCTCCAAAAGTACCAAGTGTCTGTCATCAGCGGCGGCGGCGGCGGTGCCTCCCACGGCGCGGGCGCGCTACCGTGGGCAACGTCCCCGGACGACGCAGCCGAAGACGGCGGGATGGAAACCCCCGCGTTGCTGTCGGCTCGCGCGGAGGCCGTCGGCAAGCTTCTGACCGCCGTCGCTCAGAACGACGCTCAGAAAGACGCTCAGAACGTCGCGCAGAGCAAGCGCAGCGGGACCAGCCCGGAGGAAGCGGGAGCGAATGCGGGGGGGGGGGTGGAGGACATCGATGCGGACGCTGCCCGCGAACACGCGTGCTGGACGTTGCTCCTGGAGGCTAGAGCGGCGTACCTAGAGTGGGTTTCGGTGCGCCGGGCTCGGGAGCGGGAGAGCGATGAGGATGAGGATCAACGGCGGCGGCAGCAACGGGGGGGAGGGGTTGCGTTGGACCTGCTGCGTGGCGCGGGGGCGGGCGGGGACGAGCTTGTTCACGGCGCGGCGCTAAAGGCGATGGACGCCATGGAGAGGGTGCTGACGTTTGAGGTTAGTGGACCGGGGGACAGAGGGGGGGACGGGGGCGGGGGCGCGCGGGGGGGGAGGGTTACTTATTTTTATGCATGGCCGTAGTCGTGGGGGGGGTGTTCTCATTATCGTGCATGGCCGTCGTCGTAATATTACCGTAGACCCTCGCATCCCTACAATGCCGGGACGGAGCACGTCGGGTTTTCACCGACCAGGCGGTGTGGTCAAAGAGATGCCATGCGCTGGGAAGGTAACGGATTTTTTTTTTAGATACTGATAGGGGATTATGGCGATGGCTTGCTTTCGTTTTTTCGCGGTGGACGCCCTGGGGGTACCTCCTCGCCGGACAGGGTTGGCCTGAACGACGCGATCATGGTGCGCGTGCTCGTGCTTGAGGGCTGTTTGGCCGTCTTTTCGGAAGGGGCTTGGTGCCGTTGCATCGCCCCCGCTTTCTTCCCCAGCCATATTCAACCTTTAAGGCTTTCGTCCTTGGTATGACCTAAGGGCGGGCATTTGCGGTACCCCCCCCCTCGTGATTGTGTGCCAGTTTCGCCGTGCTGGGTGGGCACGACATCTACAATACGGCCAATCACCGGTTTTGTTTTTGTTTTGTTTTTCTGTTTTTTTTTCATATGTGTCTGGTCGGTTCCAACCTCTCGGCCTTCCGACCCCTCGAAAATCACAGCGCGTGTGATAAGGGGGCATCACGCATCTCTGCAGGCTCACGTCCCTCTAGCGCTACACCCCTCGCGTTGTCACTGCTCAAACTTGGACGCCCGCAACCTTTCCCAAGGTGTCTCTCTCGACAATAAACCCCGCCGCCTATCTCCTCCCCTCCCCTCCCCCCCACCCCAACCCCACCCCACCCTAACCCCACCCCCACCCCACCCCACCCCACTACCCCCGGCGCCACCAGGACGGCTGGATGTACCCAGGAAACCCCACCGCCAACCTCAACGCGACAGCATCGACAGAAGCAGCAGGAGCATCGTCTCAGAACCCCCCCCGGTCATCGTCGACGGCGGTGGGGTCTTGGGACCACGATGTCGCGGCCGACGGCGGCGGCGGTGGTGGCGGAGGCCTTTCGGGTGGGAGCATGGTCTTGTCCTTCCCCTCGGGGGGCAGTGGGGACGGGGAGGGGGGGGGGGCGGGTAGCGGCGAGCGTTACCGCACTCCGGAGGACAGGAGGAAGGCGAAGGAGGTGGCCGAGGCGAGGGGGAGGAGGGCGAGGGAGGAGGAGGCGGGCGTGGCGAGAGCGACGGAGGCGGCGAGGTGCGCGGAGGCGGTGGCGAGGCGGGAGGAGCTCCTGCGCGTTCGGGAGGCGTGCTTGCCGGGGGTGGTCTTCTTGACCCATGAGGTGAGGGTTTTGTGCTTGTTTGTGTGTGTTTTGTTTTCTAGTCCTCTAGTGTTGCAGCGTACCACTACTGTAGTTAATTGTTAGTACCCAAACGATCGTTAGATTTCCGGACACAGTGGCACGCAGCTTGCAAAGACGAGCATTGAACAAATCTATGGATCTCACAGCTGATTTTTTGTTGTTGTTTTTTTTTAATTATTTTTGAAGGTGGCGCACGGCACTGGCCTCTGGACCCTCCAGTGGGGCTCCGCCGACGCTGCTAGGGAGTGGTTCGTGCGTGGCCAGACAGTCGCCAACACGGTTGCTAAGGACGAGTACCGCACGTGGAACGCGCTGAGCCAGGAACACATGATCCGGCTCTTGCAGTGCGTGGAGCGCAGCTCGACGAAGGTGTTGGAGTGCGACGAGGGCTGCGTCGTGTAGGGGGGGGAGCGGTGCGCCCGTGTGTACTCCTGGTGGTGGTGGTAGTGGCAGCGGTGGTGGTGATAGTGCTGCTGCTGCTACTGCGGCCACTGCTGCTGCTGCTACTGTTGCTGCTACTGCTACTGCTGTTGCTTGCTCGCCTCTACTGCTGCTGCTTTTGTTCCTGCTCCTGCTGTGTTGTGTGTTACGTTATAGTCTGTTTGCGGGTAGGCTGGCTGGCTTCGAGCGAAAGAGGGCACGTATTGACAGAGAGAAAAGAGCCGAGGTTCGGGATGGGATGGGTCTACAGTAGTATAGGACAAGGACAAGTTGCGGTCGGTTTTGCGTGCATGAGCGTGGGGCGGCGGCGCGTGGTGTTTTGCCGTGAGCAGACGGGTGGCGGGTGGGTGCGAGGGGGTAGAAGGGGGCTTATTATGCGTTTTTTGCGTTGTCTTGTTTAGGGGGGCGGGGGGCGGAAGGAGGGACGCACAGCGGTACGATGGCACGCGTGACGCACCCAGGACCCAAGCGCTTGGCGGACCGGTGTTGCCTTCTAGTTGGCTTGGATGCTCAGCTTGCGGCGAACGTTTCATACAGTCTTCGCGGCGGCGATTGCGAGCAGCTCGGAGACGCGGTGGTGTTTGGTCCAGCTGCTTTAGTACACACCTAGTAGGGTAGTTTTTTTCGGCAGAGAAGCTTCGTTTGTTTGTTTTACCGGACTGTGCCGCGGTTGTTTGCTCTCCCTTGCTGTTGTTCATCTGGGCCGTGTGCGAACGGTCGCCACAGGGGGTAGGGACGATGGTTGTAGCATCTCGAACCGTACTGTAGGAGTGTCTATCCGTTGGAAGGGTTGACTGACTGTTGGGGGCGTGGGTGATTGTAGTATATCGATCCGTACGTAGGAGTTTCCACCCGTTCGAAGGAGCTGATATCCGTTGAAAGAAGCTTACATCCGTTGGAAAGGGGGTTCTACCCGTTGGGACGAGATTATATCCGTTGAAACGAGCTTCTATCCGTTGGAGCGAGATTCTGTCGGTTGGAAGGTATCCGTTAGAAAGAGGTTCTATCCGTTGGAAGAGTTGACTGACTGATGGGGGCGTACATGTAATGCTCAGCGATCGCCTCGGCTACCGTGGGTTTGCTAGAAATTCGGAAGGCGGCTACGATAAAACGACCTGACTCTGGTGAAACATGTCATCATCCTTACGGCAGGTTATGCTGTAGCACATTTTTACCATCTCCTACATTCATTGGCTGAAAAAACAATCACTTTTTCCCTGGCCTTACGTCCACGGCTGGCGTTGTTTCTTTTTTCTTTTTCTTTTTCATCATTTTTCAGCTCAACTCGTGGGGGGTTTCTACCCTCAGCGGCATTCTGGGCAAGCCGTGGTCACAGGCGTGGTATTTTTTTTGTGTTTCTTTAATGCCCCAATGTCAATTGGGATCTCTGTTTAACCGGGAAAACCAAAATTTGTTTGTTGTCTGTCTGACCCCCTTGAATCTCTCTCCAGGCATATTACCTACTCATATTTTCCTATTTTCCCTCCAACGATCCTCCAAACCATGGACGCCCATACCGTGACGAGAACTGACGACTGCAGACAGCATCGTCCACAAAAACGAAGCAAGCCGGCGCTGCTGTGTGTGGGGATGATACCATCAGTACCGGAGACGCTTCGCTAGGGATATACACGCTCACAGCGTGGTACTGAGTGGCGCTGCAGATTGCTCACTCTATACGGCTGACAAGGCGTGTTTCTCACTCAATGGTTTCGTTGATGTACCCGGACCCCCGATGGAGAGTACGGGATTACCGTTACCGCGATCCTGCGGAAAAGTTGAAATTCCCGTTGCGATACGTACGGTAAAAATCCTGTCCCGTACAAGAAAACCTTATTTTATACCGATCCCGCGCCGTGTGAAAATTCCGATCCCGTGAACATGCGACATTGTCCCGCGCAACGATATACCGGTCCTGCGCAAAGTCCGATGCCGTTTCTGTGCACTACTGTCCCGTACCATGATTTACCGATCCTCCCCCGTTTAAAAAGGTCCA
Source organism: Saccharina japonica (assembly GCA_008828725.1). NCBI lineage: Eukaryota > Phaeophyceae > Laminariales > Laminariaceae > Saccharina > Saccharina japonica. The sequence goes on from MEHQ01003835.1 coordinate 53,735, forward strand.
TCCCGTTTCCGTGGAATTTTTTATGTCTGTACGCGGTTAATCGTTTGAATCGTGTGCGTGCACGCGGTAAACCATAATGTACCAGGTACCAGGTAAACCATAATGTAACAGCTACACCTGGTACCATTATTTAAGTTACCCCCCTCCTGTGCTCCGTCTCGAAAGGGATGCATGGTCAATGGTCAAATGACTAAGGCAATCAACAAATGAGTACGCCCCCCTCCCTGCAGTCTGTCTCGAAAGGGATGCGTGGTCAATGGTCAAATGACTAAGGCAAGCAACAAATGAGTACGCCCCCCCCTCCTCCTGCAGTCTCCATGGCTATACGAGTACGGCCATGCTTGACATGAGTGCCACCTCCCCCTGGAGGTAGGTGTCGCGAGGCGACGAGCTATAGCTCCCCCCAGCTCCACCGATAGACCATGCCAGACGAGACGCAGGCGAACAAGGAGCCCCCCGCTTCGACGAGGTGCATCAGAGCACCGTGCGTGTCCAGGCTGCAGCAACAACAACAACAGAAAATAAGTGACGGGACGGACATACAGCAGTACGCACCATATTTTTTTCGGATTCGGACACGTGCTAAGGTAGAAAGAGGTGCACCAATTTTGTTTTCTGATGTCCCTCACATCAGGAGGTATATACCATCATTAATAGTAAGTCACCCAAAAACTGATTTTGAATAAGAAAATTAAACTGCAAAACCCCCCGATGAACAATCCCATGGCCTACATTAGGCACACGCAAAAATCACAACGCATACAAAAATGATGGCGTTCCACATAAAATGATGGCGTTCTCCATATTTTGGGTTATAAGGAGCCCCGTTATTCAGAAAACATGTGCCTTAGAAGGCAAAAAGCGCCAACGTACCCCTAAATGTATCGTGGCACGGGTCTTCGTCCAGGACTGAGGGGTCAGTTATCGGCCGCGGGTGACCCGACCGCGGGCAGCTCACAACCCGAATGACCGAGCCAAAAATATGGTTCCCGACCAAAAGAGAGCGAGGACGAAATAAGACTCGAATTTGTATTGCTGCGCTGTGCAACGCAAGGGTTTTTCGTAAGCTACGAATGGGCTCGTACTCGTAAAAGGGGCAATATGCTGCTCATGTATGAATATCAATCTCGGCCTTCACTTGTGCGTGTACGTGCCATGAAATTACCCCCGAAGGAATCGAACGACAAATGGAGGGCTCGGCTGAAACTAATGAACGGGGGTGACCTCTTGGTCATTTCGATAGACCAGAACCGAACCGAACCGAACCGAACCGAACCGAACCGAACCGAACCGACCCGAACGGAGGTACCGTCAGTCTAAACAGCAAAAAACAACAAAAAACAAAAACACGCGCCTGCATGCAGGTGCACGTGAATGTGTAAATGAACCCGACAACTGACCTTATATTATTTTCTGATGATTGCCTGCCCGTGAGCATCCCGTGTGAAGTACCATACCACAACCATTGCGTTAAGGTTAGGGTAGGTTAGGGGTTAGGGTTGAAGGTCCCCTATAGGTGGCTAAGAGTAGTGCCTCGGTTGAAAAAACAAATAATGCCGTAGGTCACCCAATAAACCACTCCCTGGACAATGGACAACAGGACTATTATCACTAAAGAGGTCCCTATTGTAGTATACCGGTATATGCAATGGTTGTGCTCTGCGCTCTCAGGGCTCGAATCTTACTGTATGCATCCATGCATACCAGGTACATTATCTCACCGATAGAGTCGGCGGCCATCGGAGACCCGGTGCGCCCATACGCCTCCCGTGTCGTACCCTAGGAAAACCGTCCGCCCGACGAACGCCGCGCAGGTGCACAGAGCTCCCCCCCTGACTCCCTCGAGGTCCACGCCGACCTCGCGCCCGAAACCGTCAAGTCTATCGCGGTCGCTGGTTCTGCGCATCAGCAACACCGGAGGACAAGCAAAAGCTTACCTTAAGCGTGGGTGATCAAACGCACCCTTATAATATAGGCCATCGATGAGCAAAAATACCATCACTCTGTCCCGAAATATAAGCACCATTTTATTGTAATATGAATGTACGAATTGTTCTTATATTTAGGGACAGAGTGGTATTTTGAATGAGGTGCAACCAGCGGATAGGGGAAGCGTTTCTTGTCTTGTAGGCTTGATTCTTACGGCAATTGGATTTGTTTTCAGTTAAACCTGTTTTTCTCATTACGCCAAATGTTTTGCTGGTATTGACCCGGAAAGCGGCATAGTCGCCCGTGCGCTTCTCGGAGCGAGTCCGCCCCCCATCTCAGCGGTGTACTCGTATCCAGATCGAAATCCGCTTCGCCAACAACACTCACTGGATTACTGAGGAATATGCCATTTCCGATAATTTCCAACAAAGACAAACCGAACACACAAAAAAATGTACCAGTGTATACATTCCCGTAATTTCCTACTGGGAAAGACTTACATTCGATTTGTTTTAATTGGAAGTTGCTAGAAATGGCATAAGTGAGCTCATTCCGAGGATCGCATGACCGATTTGCTCGTTTTTCGGGTCTAAAAACATTGATAAATTGGATGAAGCTATCATTTAGATTTGAAGTAAATCGATCTGCCTTAGGAAACGGCCTTATGAAGTTTTGCATCCTTAGCTGTGAGACTTCTTGCTTGAGCCTGGTCGTTTGGTTAGGGCGGAACACGCCGCGGCAGCGGCATGTGGCGCCGGCATAAAGAGGACGTGCTTATCCGCTGCAGTGAAGACCGCTCAGCACAGAAAGCCTTCGACGCAGAGAGAACACAGGCGGGTCCAGATTCACGACAACTGATGTTGTATCAGCAGCGCTCAGCGCACAGTATCCCCTCCCGCCTACTTACTAATTTAACGGCACGTTAAAAAAGACAACACTGTTGCTTCCGAACGCTAACGATAGTGTATTCGGTGGAGTAAGGCGACAGGAGTCCCAAGGCATGCCTTCACACCCGAACCGCACAATTCGTCAAAACAGGAAGAAAAAAAAACGCCGCAGGAAGAAAAAACAAAATATCAACAACCAAACGCGTATTTCACAACACTCACTCGATTTCTCGTGGCGTCCCCCCAGGTCGAGCTGCCGGTAGCCGCTGCGATAGTGTCACCCAGTCCGACACAGCAGTTCTGCTGCCGCCGCTCCTCTCTCTCTTCTTCTCCCAGCGTCGCTCCACGCCACCACTGCTGCTGCTACTGCTACCACAACCGGCCCCACCACCACCGCCACCGCTACCATTACTGCCATCGCTACCACCACCACCACCACCACCACCGCAATAACCACCACTACCACTACCACCGCCGCCGCCGCAGTCATGCAACAACCGCTGCCTACCAACAAAAACGTTATCTGGAACTCCAGCGGCATTATTTGCTGTACTGGTTATGTGGCAAAGGCGCGGGGCGTGGTCTAGAATGACCCCCCCCGACGACGAGGAAGGTTCGTCGTCCCCGCTGCTGTCGTCGGAATGGCAGGCCCAGGGCTCGGCCGGCGATAGCATCACCGCTCCGACGCAGGCCCCGGCCGCTAGGTGATGCACCCGCGCGTGGCCTGTGGCACAGCCAATAAAGTATGTACGCGAGACATGGATAAGAAATTCCCGAGAAAGTTCGATAAATCCATCGGTACGATACAAACAATGATGCGTAATATACGTGCCCGAACTGCCGCAGGAAAGGTTGCCGAAGTATATATGTATAAGGGACCTCAAAATTTCCGCGCACCGTTTTTTTTCCCCCGCTATTGATTGTAAGGGGCCCGTTACCAACTCTGATAAGGGACGAATATTTTGGCCAACGCGTGCTACATCTACCGGAGCTTCTGCAGTTTTTGTTTTGGTGAATCGCGTGAGAATACTTTCGAAATGTAGGTGGTACTCGTCGCAGGCGTTCCGGATTCCGGAGCCACTGCTGCGCCTTTTGTCTGCCGTAGAAAACAAAGAACAGACCGACAGAAGCTAAAAAAAAGCGGTCTTTAAAACCCCCGACGCTGTATCAGCTGCGCTGTACTTTCCTCTAGGGCCTGTGATTGGTCCGGATCAATCGGTCTTCGTTTTCAATCTAAGCAATTCGGCAACCACCGATGGTAATTGGCCTGATGGGACGGCCCTGTCCAGTTGTTGGTGACACGAAAAAATCCAACCGCCCTCTACCGACCCAGGTCAAAACCCACACACACCAGCGTCCTCCTGATCGCGCCAAAAAACAAATGCAGCACACCTACGTACTGCAATCGCATCGCTACCACCTTTGACGCCCGACCCGACGCCATGTGGCGCGAGCATAGCATAAGTAGAGCAGGAGGAAAAACCTCACCGGTGCATATACGCTGCTGCCAAGAGCCCCAGCTTGCGTCCATGTTCACGACCGAGACGTGAGAGCCCTTGCACGTCGATGAGGGCATGATTTCGCCTTTGTCGCCCGAGTCAGACTCCCAGATCGGCGTGCCCGGGGCGGCCATAGACGTGAAGGCCAAGCACCTGCCCGATTGGCGTTCGAGCCGATCGAGAAGGGCGTGTGGGGCAGCAACGGGTGCATGCTACTGTAAGATAGAGGTGCATTTAGCATGTTTTACGTACGGAAAATTCTGAGGCTCCTCCCTTGATTATAGTATAGGAGCTTTTATACCTGCAGTAGGCAAAAAACGGCTTTATAATAAGAAAACTGTACCTCGTGCGCTTTGCCCGACGAGCAATCCCATGGTCTATGTACGAGGTCTCGTAATGAAAAAAAACGTTTTGAGAAAAAAAGCGATACCAGTATTTGATAGTGTTGTCAGGTGAGAGAGCCCCGTCAGTCACAACCATTGTTTGGGCCAAAAAGTGTCACTGGGGCCACTATGGTGTTTGGTCCAAGCGGCCACCACCGTACGCGATAGCGACCGAGCGTTTTGTTTTGGCGAGGCTGCCGTGGCCGAGGAGCTTTGTGACGCGGTGCAATGTGCCAGGGGGGGGGGGCACAACAGCCTGGAAAAACATGACACGGATGCGTGAATCGGTGGATTGGGCGTTACGCTCGGCCGTTTCACTCGGCCGTTTCACGCGGCCGTTACGCACGGACGTCACCGTCGCACGCGGCGGCCGCTACACGCGGTCGTTACACTCGGCTATTACACTCGGCCGTTACACTCAATCGGTCGTTACACTCATCGGCCGTTACACTCTTTCGACCGTGACACGGTTCGCTACACGCAGCTGTCGGCCTATACACGTTACACTCGGCCGTCCCACTCGGCCACTACACTCAGCTGTTACACTCGGCCGTTACATTCAATCGGCCGTCACACTCATCGGCCGTTACATACTTTCGACCGTTACACTCACTCGCCCGTTACACTTCGCACACGCTTCTCTACGACGTCGTGCTCGCTGTGCGGAGCCGGCAACAATCTCACGGCCGCGAGCGCTCTCACCCTACGTAACGACATTCAACGAGTGCTCACAGCAAAGCAGCGTGCCCTCAAGCAGGCCACCGGACGCTCGTCATACACCCACGAACAAACCTTCCGAATGATGCGAGGCGGTATGGGTGGCACAGGCCAAAGTAGGTCACGATGGGGGCAACGGTGCCGTCGCGGGCCATCGACCAGATCACCACACTGCCGTCCAACGCGCCGCTCGCAAGCCGATCGCTCCCGCCCACTGACGTCAACGTCTGGAGGCATGTGGTACGAGTTGGACAGAGCATGCGTGTGTACAAGTAGGGGCGTTAAGGGAAAGAACGGGGGGGGGGGGGGGGGGNCCAACCACGGCCGCGGTTTGGAGAAGACTCGTCAGTGCTGACTCCCTGGGATTCATGTCGGTCTGGGACGTCTTTCCGGTGGTGCGAAAACTGCAGTCGGCGCGGGGACACTCCGATAGCGTCCAGGCGAGTCAACAGCAGTGACATTTATCATTGTTCGAGCCGTGTTTACGGCTTGCCCCAGCTTCGAAAAAAAATGTTTTAACTATTGTTGACGCCAAACTTTTAACCCTAACCCGAAATGCCACCGCCTGGAAACCCGTCGAAAATATGTTGTACTAAGGGGTGTGTGTGCGCACCATCCTATGAACCATTTGTTTTACGTACTGCAGTAGGAACTTGGACCAAGTCGTATACTGTACCTGGTATACTGACATACACTGTTGGTATTCGTTCGTCATCGCGTAGTTAGCTTGGAATCGCACCGTCATCAGCAGCAGCAGCAGCAGCAGCAGCAGCAGCAGACAGCGCCACCATTGTTTTGTTCAAGAGTAGTGCTCTTGATTGGCCCGCCCCTTACGCATCAGCGGGACCTAAAGTCACAACGCACGGTCATCAGCAGCAGCATCAGACAGCGCCACCATTTTTTTGTTCAAGAGTAGTGCTCTTGACTGGCCCGCCCTTTTCGCAACAGCGGAACCTAAAATCACGTGACGTACCACCTCGCGCTCCTCGCTCTCACGCGGGTGGAGGTCTCGAGAGTCAAAATGCGTTGTGGGGAAAATAGTCCGGCGGGATGGGTGGGCCCCGTTCGGGGCTTGCTTCCCAAAGAAAAGGGAGTCTTGTTGCTTGGCGCGGCGCATTGTGATGACCGGGCAGGAGCAACATGCGCCGCCTTTCGACTTGGCGTGCGTGGGGCGCGTGCAGACCGAAAACAACCGTCCAAATCGCCTCTTTTTCTTCCCTACCCACAGCCGTGAAGGTATAGATTTTGAGGCGGCACCCCGCATGCACTGACGTCTTCTTTCCTAGGGTGGAAGGCCCATGATGCATTTTCCACTCCAGCGGAAAAGGTTGTGCGTTCATTCTTCTTTCACCCAACCACGGCCGCGGTTTGGAGAAGACTCGTCAGTGCTGACTCCCTGGGATTCATGTCGGTCTGGGACGTCTTTCCGGTGGTGCGAAAACTGCAGTCGGCGCGGGGACACTCCGATAGCGTCCAGGCGAGTCAACAGCAGTGACATTTATCATTGTTCGAGCCGTGTTTACGGCTTGCCCCAGCTTCGAAAAAAAATGTTTTAACTATTGTTGACGCCAAACTTTTAACCCTAACCCGAAATGCCACCGCCTGGAAACCCGTCGAAAATATGTTGTACTAAGGGGTGTGTGTGCGCACCATCCTATGAACCATTTGTTTTACGTACTGCAGTAGGAACTTGGACCAAGTCGTATACTGTACCTGGTATACTGACATACACTGTTGGTATTCGTTCGTCATCGCGTAGTTAGCTTGGAATCGCACCGTCATCAGCAGCAGCAGCAGCAGCAGCAGCAGCAGCAGACAGCGCCACCATTGTTTTGTTCAAGAGTAGTGCTCTTGATTGGCCCGCCCCTTACGCATCAGCGGGACCTAAAGTCACAACGCACGGTCATCAGCAGCAGCATCAGACAGCGCCACCATTTTTTTGTTCAAGAGTAGTGCTCTTGACTGGCCCGCCCTTTTCGCAACAGCGGAACCTAAAATCACGTGACGTACCACCTCGCGCTCCTCGCTCTCACGCGGGTGGAGGTCTCGAGAGTCAAAATGCGTTGTGGGGAAAATAGTCCGGCGGGATGGGTGGGCCCCGTTCGGGGCTTGCTTCCCAAAGAAAAGGGAGTCTTGTTGCTTGGCGCGGCGCATTGTGATGACCGGGCAGGAGCAACATGCGCCGCCTTTCGACTTGGCGTGCGTGGGGCGCGTGCAGACCGAAAACAACCGTCCAAATCGCCTCTTTTTCTTCCCTACCCACAGCCGTGAAGGTATAGATTTTGAGGCGGCACCCCGCATGCACTGACGTCTTCTTTCCTAGGGTGGAAGGCCCATGATGCATTTTCCACTCCAGCGGAAAAGGTTGTGCGTTCATTCTTCTTTCACCAATACAGCATCGGTTACTGCGTGTTTGGGAAATCACAGTAGTAATTGGTTATTACTTGGCAGGGTTGACTATGGACGTGAATGTAAGGAACGTTTCGTATTGATATTAACCCCTAACCGTTCCTTATATTTACGTCCAGAGTGGTAGTTCTCAAAGGCAAGGCATGTATGTGCTTTTTGGCAGTGTTAGACCACGGAGGAAGAACCTGAAGTTAGGAACGGAATCAGTGCGAACGGACCCTGCGTATGCTCGACGTCTTACACGAGTACATGCCTAGTACCACCACTACTACTGTATGTATTGCCTAACATGGTAAATAGCAGATAACCCACAACCCGCACACACATACTCGTACATACAAACCTGGTATGTATACTTATGCACAACAGCACTACTATTAATAGTATTATGTTTACGTACATTTTATACCAGGCATCACATGATGCACTCCTTCCCTACATATCGTATATACCACCTGGTATGTCTTTCCCTCGATATGCAACAAATGTGAATGTTCGAACGTACCAGTATGTCTCTGTCCAGAATCGTACGGGCCGTTTGCGTAGACGTTCGTATTAACCCTTCTAGGACTGGAGTCCCGTTTGGGGACAAATTACTTATAATTAGAGTGGTTTGTCCCCAAAACGGGACTGCAGTCCTAAAAGGGTTAAGCCCAAATGGAACTTACATTTCCGGATAGTATAATATTACGGGAGACCATAGTAAACACTAGTAAATAGTACCAAATATTGTCACTAAAAGTAGGTTAACATATAGGTGTTTACGTGTACCGTAGGTCCTATTTACTAGTGTTTACTACATTAGCCCACCCCGTAATAGTTATCAAACGGTCCTGGCGTAACATCCGGTTGAATACCCAAACGCTTCTTGTATTACCGGATATCGTGGGAGGAGGGAGGGGGGAGGGGAGGAGTCCCACAGCTGGTCTCATCTGTTTAAGGCTACATTCTCGTGTTGGCGTCCGGGTGAAAGGCAATGCGAGTGTGTGTCTCGCTCATACCGGCGATTTTCACGACAGCAGTGGACACTACAACAGCGGATGTGCGACGGCGGGCTAGGACAACACCAGGTACACCCAATTCCAGCCCTTTCCGATTCGCCTACATAATACGGCTGCTATCCGTCTCGACATGAACATTTCTGCTGCTGCTGCTGCTGCCGTTGTACCGTCTCGTTTAAGTGCTGCTGTACCGCCTCATTTAAACAACACTGCTGCTGTACCGTCTCCGAAAATGTTACTGCTGCTATACCATCTCCGAAAAAATCAAACTGCTGCCGCACCGTCTCCTGAAATATGATTGCTGCTGTACCGTCTCATTAAAAAATACTGCTGCTGTACCGTGTCACCCAAAAAAAAGAGCTACTGCTGTACCACTTCATTTAATAATGCTGCTGCGTTACTGTCTCATTTATTAACCTCACCTGTTTCGATGAAACAACAGACTCCTCACTCCGGCGCTGTGCCCTCGCAAGCGGCGCACCCAGTCGCCCCGGGGCACAGAGCGCACTCGGATTGTGCAGTCAAGCGACCTGTTTTGATTTGTTTCGTGTTGGTTCTAGTTATGCAATGTATTTTTTTGTTAAAGCGCAGGAGGGCGGCCGCACGCAGCGGTTCGAGGCGGCCAATCAAACACTAGTATCTCCCTTTCAAATGAATGGGCCCATCAAAACACGGCGGTTACAAAATTTATCTACCCCCCCCCCCTCCCTAAACACGGCAGCGGGGTGGGCTCTGTTGACAGCACACTGCTGCCATCAACGACGGGGTATCGGGGGGCTTGCCGAGCGTCAAAAGAGGAGCAACTAAGCCTCTTCCGCCCGCCCGAACGGACAGCACTTGCACACGACAGGATTGTATATCGATATGAGAAAACGCACGCGATATCAAGAAACACGAGACGAACGAAGCACCGACACACAAAAAAAAACACCTGCGTCGAGTCTGGAACTGACTAAACTTGGCGGACAGGACGAGGAAACGCGCGGGCCGCACAGCGGTCAAAGGCGACAACAACGACGACGACAAAAGGTAACGACGGTGACGGCCGTCTCGTCTCGTCTCGTGCGCACAGTCGAAATTGCGCGAGAAGAACCCACAAATGTGGTACCCGCAGGCCTACCGTACGTCTCTCCTACGCATACCCCCGGAACAGCGGCTACCTAGAAGCAATTAAAACCCACAAACGCGTTTTCCGATGCAAAGCTAGTGAATGCTTGCTCCCTACATATAGGCCCGCGGCAGCTTGCAAGCTCAGGCTTACCCAGTGGCGACCATGTCGCCCGCCGGAGAGCCACCGAGACAGCGGATGTCCCTCTGGTGAGCCTCCGCCCTGATTGCTCTCGGCTGAGGGGCACAGCTGTCGCGGTAGAAGCCGCTTGATCCCCCCTCTTCCCCACCGGGGGAGGCATCCCCCGCCACCGGAAGAGGGTCCCAAGACTGGGGGATAGCGGGGAGGGGCGTTCCGTCCAGAAAGTAGAGAGACAGGTCTGTCGTGCAGGTTATGGCGACGACGGGGGGGCTCGACGGCACCACTACCATGAGGACGTCTTGCTTCCCTCTGCCAAACAATGTCAACCATCGTCGGCAGCGGTGGGAAGGCGGGGGGTGGAGTGAGACAAAGAGGAGGGGGGCAGGGAGGGCAAGGGGTGCTTGAGGGAGGGGGGGGGGGGGGGGGGAGGGGGAGAAGAGGGGGGGGAGAGAGGGGGGGGGGGGGGGGCCACCAGCGGAGGGGGGGGGGGGGGGGGGGGGGGGGAAGGCGAAATGTTCAGCATCGCCTGATTCGGCAGCATGGATGGCTGCTTTGGTTTTCCCTACATACGTGCGGTGTGCAGACATTGGGTATATTCAAAACCGGCGATGCTTCAAAAGCTACGATTTTCCATGAAAGGAAACGAAGGCTGAGCAACGAACCACGCAAAAAACGTAGAACAAAAAACTGAAGTTACTGCTGTAATAAAACGAGAAAACGGTTCCGGCAACCGCAGGCAGCATCACATGCCGTTGTGCATGTTTCCGCGGCGAGTGGTTCTCGAAGTCTCGACCGCCCCCACCAACCACGCGTACATTGCTCACAACCATGGTGCGAACGAAAACCCCCAAGATGAAAGACACCAACCAACGAACCAACAAACCAACCAACCCACCAACCAGTCAAACTCGGACCGCTTACCCCCGGCAACCTGCAACAAGAGAATAAACAAAATGTCGGCGGTTCTCACCGGCCTAGCGCCGGGAACAGAAACATTTCTGACGGTTCTCTTTCCGCCGCCAGACCCCTCTTTAGCCGCCCCTTCCACGCCTGTGGGATTCTCGGTCGGCACAACCGCCGCGGCTTCGGCGACCCCGACGGCTCCAGCGGGGTGGACGTCGGCTCAAGCGTTGGTAGAGTGGGATCGACCACCGTCTTGCCGAGGCTGTGGGACCGGACACCGCCAGCTCTCAACTCCGCCTCATCACGCTCCCCCCCTTCCGTCCGATAATCGTCTGGTAATGCCGAGCACGGCAGTCTAGCGGCGTCGTTGGAGCGGTGTGTTCCTCCCCCTCCTGCCGTCGCCACCGCCGCCGCCGCCGCCGCCGGTTCTTCTGGGAGAGGCCGACAATGTCGGCCTCGCTTGACACCCACTAGCATCTCTGTAGATGATGGTGGTGTCGGGCGAGAGGGGGAGCTGCTGGCCGTATCGGCACGGTGGTGGTAACGGTGGTGGTCGTGGTGGTGGTGGTGACGGCGGTCGGTTGCGCTACTCAGATGCACGCGTTCGGATGGCTGACGTAGGTTGAGCTTCTGAGGAGGCGCTAGCGGTGGTGGTGGTGGTGGTGGTGGTGGTGGCGGTGGCGGTGGTGGTGGTGGTTGGAGGAGAGCGTCTTCGGGGTTGTCGACTCCGGCTAACGCCGCGTACAGCCTGCTCCCAAATTTTGTGACAGGCGGGTTGCGGAGCATTCACTGACGTTACCTGTCGCTATTAACAGTAACTATTAACGGGATGTTTATGTTGAGAGTAAAAAACGATGAGCGCTTGCTTTTGTTTTTCTGAGCCTGAAACAAACGGGTGCTCATCATGCATTTGTACTAGATTTATGTCCGTCCGAGCGCAACTTCAAAGTGAAAAACAAGCGTTCCGGGCTAAAACACGTATCTGGGTAGCCGACCCGTGTATGTTGAACTTTTCGTATCCAGTACGATGACATGGCATTGCATTGTCTACTCTCCTTACTGCATTACAATGTACAGTAGTATCTCTGTGTCGAGGTTTTGTGACCACAGAGCTTGTATATATCTCTCTAGGATGAAGAAGCGCCGCGGACACTGGGTGTGCTGGATGTCGACTGGTAGAAATAACGGTTTTAACGAGAAGAACACGCACACGTACCAGTACGTGTATATGATACGTTTATTGGGGCCTGGCTTTCACCTCTGTCCACCATCTACCCACGCACACAAGTTGACGATAGCTACAAATATCCTGCTGCACGAGTCCCTAGCGACAGCTGTACTATCTTGTTCGCAGAAGAAACCCAGCCACAGTCGCGGTCTAGCGAGTGTAGCTGAACTTGTTCACGGTGAGCGAAACACGACCAATGAACCAAAAACAGGAGGCTGTACTCTGCACAGCAGCGTTGTCTTCACAATAAACGGTTATTTCTACTCAACCACATTACGATACGTAAAAATAACTGCAGCGATTTTTCAAGTGTGGGACAGAGGTTGGTGTGAATATTCGCATCACCTCGAAGGTGTTTCGCTCTCACTTGCCGAAGAGCTGTTCGTCCATGAGCGGGGAGGCCAGAGCAGTCCACAAGTCCAGGCAACAGGTAGACAGCATTATGGAGGCCTTCAGACCCCCCGCCATGCCGATCGACGCCAGAATCTCGCCCTGTTGCCGACATTCAACATCACCAAATGCCGATTCGTGACATCAGCAGTATTCCACATGCACATGATACTGCTGTCATTGGTGCTGCTGCTGTGTATTATTAATAGTACACTGCTTTGTCGTTCGGAGAAGTGGGGGGAGAATGGGGAGGTTACTTCGCCTATACAGTCAGCAGTCAGCAGTACCGCGTGTACAAGCTACAGCAGTACTGGTATACGAGCTTGTTCAAGCCAAATTCATTAATATTGAGCGTCGGAAGTTCACGCCGTTTTTAGAGATGCCTTCTGATTTGTTGCACAGGCGTGTTCTGTGAGCTCCTGACGACCCGTTCACGAACCGTTTCGTTTTCGTTTAATCCCAAAGCCCCGGCGAAAAACGAAACAAATATGTGGCATTCGAGTAGCTACTGTACGTACGCATGCGGCACTCGTGGCGGGGACCATCAATTTGGGGCGTTTCGCTTGACCCAGCCTGTACATATGATATATACTCGGCTCGGTTCCATAGGACCAAGAAAATACCTCGAAATGACGTGCTAATCATAGGACTGAAAGACACTTGAACTCCCACCCAGGACAGACCGCGCAATTACGTGCTAAACATAGGAATTGAGCTACAGTATCAAGGGCTGGACTGTGGTGGACTGGTTCGGGAAGCCATTGGAAGAAACACATAACTAAAATGGTACTCGCGCGTAGAGATATATAGCAGTAGTACAACAGCAGTACGTAGGAGACCGATGTTCCCTAGCGAAGCCTCGCGCCTAAACATACCGGTACATACATACGAGGCTCGTAACCTTCAGCGATACTCGTACCTCGTATAAACGAGTACTCGTACTTGTCTGTTTGCCGAAGACTGCGTATGATATGTACTCGGAAACACGAAAACACATCTGTCTCATGTTTGCCTTCATAAAACCGTTTCAGCTTGCATCTTACCTCCAACTGTTGGAGGCCATAGGGCACTGAAGTACGTGCAGTCGGTCTTGGTGCTCGAGATGGAGAGGTTACCATCGGCCACAGCCAACGCGAATCTCCAATGCGGGTGCTTGTTCCTACTCCAGTACCTGGTACGTAGCTTCACGAATTTGAAAATAATAGATTTTCCAAGCTTCCGCACAGCGGTTGCGTCAGCTTGATAGGGTTACTAAACTAGCCAGTTTAGAGCCCTAAACTATTTGCAAGGTTTCGCTGTATTCGAGTGTACGTTGTGTTGCTGTATTCCTCAATTTCCCGTGCTGTTTGGCAGCGGTTGCAGGTCATGCATGAGGTTGCAGGATCATCGTGTCCTGGTGGCGGTTGCAGCCCCGGTAGAAATAACGCCTCAAGTACAAACTGAAACCCCACAAGGGAAACGTGCTCGTAGCCCAAGAAGGAGGCTGCAAAAAGGCGCTGCACGACCCCACGGTAAGGGGTGAGGACTTGTCTCAATTCGGCTGTCTGCTCATTCCCATAAAGTAGAGTTTTGTAGATTGCAGAGCATAGATGTTGACCTCGGATGCCTTATCGCCTTGATAAAGAAAGCACACGTGCTGCTGTTGGAATCGCCGTTTTCCTCGAACTTGATTGTACTGACTACTTGTTCTAACAAGAACAACGTCACCAATACTTACGGCTTGTATGCAGCGTGCGAGTACCCGTCTCATGCGCTGTTCGTAGTGTTCGAATTACGAGCACGTCCAAAATAGCGAAATGGTGTGTACGTAGCCGTTTGACGCGGTTTGACACGTTTGAAATGCAACATTACATTCCACACCTTGGATGTACTGGTATCATCGATTCCCACGTTTATGATCTAGATTTCAGGCCAGATACTCTGTAGATCATGTTGCTGGGATGACACCCATATGATCTGCATGATCTGTAGCGCATGTCTCCTGAGTTGGACCTATGCTATACAGATCCTGCACAGCATATATATGGTATCCGCAGATCACTGTAGGACCTACCAATCTACTGCAGATCATGATCTGTCTGACATGTGCAATATTCCAACGAAGACTTGCTTGTAATTTTGAATCTAACGTCGATATCAACCGGTGGCCCCACTACTGCTGTAGTGGTCTAGTTGTTACGCTTGAATGCTACGACGTACGTACGCGTACTCTGTAATCTTGATCCTGGAGTTCGAACTTCGAATCCCACCGTGGTGAGATTATTAATATCAAAAAAAAAAAAAAAAAAAGGAATCAACTACCGAGAGCTGAAAGCGCCTACATAGCGTGGGTAGGCGCAATTCCACGCGAGTCGACGAGGGAAGAAAGGGCTGAAGAAGATTTTTTCTCGTGATAAAAAAATTAACGCAAGGCACGTATCGTAGTGGGGGGAGGGGGGAGGGGCGCCTGGTATGTGACCCTGGATCTGAGGTATATACGACTACGTATCATAGGGATGAGGAGAAATAAGGGCGAAGTTAATTAATAGGATGAAAAGACCACCACCACCACCACCACCAACAACAACAACAACAACAACAACAACAACAACAACAACAACAACAACACATCTCCTTGGACGGTTTCGCACGACAAACTATTATCTAAAGCTACCCTCGCTGTTATCGCAGTAACGTCAGCAATAATAGTGCTCATTTACTTTGACCCGAGCCAAGCGCACCAGGGAGATGCTATCTGTGATTACGCACGTTTGACAATCTACGACATGCTGAGCGGAACCGGGCCTCGACATTGCCCCTGACCGATGTCTCAAAAAGAGCATTCTGACAACACGTCTTGCCAATCAATGCCTTTTTGTCGCAGAAACAGGTAAACACTTTGCCCGGTCATTTCGCATGAAGACGCGATAACAGCAGGTGGCAAATCGTACCTCTGCCTACGGCGGAAATAAAATTAGGGCGCGAGTGAACAATGTTCGGGTGGTGGGACAAAAAGGAACAGGAGGACCCCTGCGCGGAGGCCATGGCCGCCTACCTCAGGTGAGAGAAAACCCTCAAACTCAAAACAGCAGTATCGGCCTGTCCGTGAGACCATGGAATTATGATTTTTGGAAACCACACTACTGTTTTTGTTGACGCTCCTCCTGACTCGTGGCAGTCGGCGCGTGATCTCGCTCTCTTGTAGTACAGCAAAGAACAGAGTAAGAGCATGACACAACTGCTGTTGGTGGAAGACCCTGCCTCGAAGATGAAACGGACAGCAGGCAGGTTCCTCACTTTACCTCATGAAACCCATTGCGCTGCCACTGCTCCATGTTTCGTGGTGTGGTCGCGCAAAAATTGAGAGGCCGGCGCACTCTTGCTCTCTCACCAGCTCTCCCTCATATGTACAAACAAACGTGTAACGGTCTCGTGTTTCGTTTTGTCTAGTGATTCGTTTCGTTGGGTGCTTCGTTTCGTTTCTTGTTTTTTTTTCAATTATTAAAAAAGCTAACAACAGCTCGTTCCCTTTCGTTTTGTTTCGTTTCGATTCGTTTCGTTTTGTTTCTGAGTTTCATTCGTTTCATGTTTCGAATCGTTTCGGGCGTCGCTTTCTTTCGCGCCGACGCCGCCCGCAGGTGTGTCGAAGGCAAGGCCGACGGGCTGAGAGAGGGAGACGAATGTGTGGACGAGGCCGAGGCGTACAAAAAATGTCGCCAGTTGGTCAAGGAGGCCAAGCGCCAAGGCGCCAAGACCGCACCCGTTGGTGCGGCGGCAGCTACGACCGACAAACAGCAGCCTCGATAGCACGGCACTGCAGGCCGCAGAACAAGCGTGAAACAAGCTTAAGCGCAAACGGCTGAAAGACATTTCAGCTATAATAGTTGGCTGTTCATACTGCTGTATGTTGGTGACGGATGTACTGTAGTAATGATCCGTTGCTTTTATCTGGTGGTGTTGCTTTTCTATAACCGGTTGAAAACCCTTCAGTTAGTGGAGTTTGCGGCTATAAACCTGGTTGCTGACTGCGCGTCGACGGGTTATTTTAACTCTTTTTTTTCCCAACAATATCTGGGGATGAGGACGGGGTGGCGGATGTAACCTCTCTCGCTTACAGGTGTACTCCTGCGTGCGACAACGAGCAGCACCCTGGGAATGTGATCACCTGTACTCGGGACAAGATCGCACTACTTGACCAAAGCCGTGATATTTGCCGCGCTGGCACAAAGGCGGTGCATGCTGTGTAACTCGTGATCTCTCGTATCGTCTTTTCCTCTATCCTATGTTCGATCTCTTGGTAAGCGAAGCCACGATCGCCACTATCCGTGTCGATTTACTTCTTCCCCGCTTTGCAGGTAGGTATGCCTTCAGCCGAGAGCGTGTTGATGGGAGGTCGGCGGTCGCACCTGCTACAGGAAGCAGAGCTTACTGTAAACCCGGAATTATCTGAAAAACAAGTGAAAAAGCAAACCGGAAGAAGGGCCGTATGGAATGGATGCCTGCGAGTGAAGCGATTAGGGCGATACTCCTTGAAGATAAAGCCAACACAGCAGTCGACTATTAATAGTGTTACCGGACTATGTAGGGGAGACCGAAAAACGAATCCCGACACCACACTCCTATTTACCGAGACCTAGACCGGGGAGTGTACTAACACCAAGTTAGAAATAAACGGGGGTTTTTTTTACGGTATGAAACGTCAGATTTTATACTGCCAGAGCCCGTACGTACAGTTAGTTGCCGGGGCAATTATAGCATTACAACGTGCCTCAAGCATCCGCAACTCTTGACTCCAGCAAGCTTTAGTCTCGGACAGCTTTACTGTTGCTACGGTAACGTCTGATTGGGCGTAAGTTTGTTGGCGCAAGCGGTGGAATTACCGGGAGCACGCGCCTTCTTCTCGGTCTTCGAGGCAGGAAACGAAACGGCAACGGAGGAACCCGTGCTTGCCCTGGCTCGTCTTAGTTGGTGCGAGGCCGCGAATTCGGCGGAGGGCAGCATGCGGATGAGGAGTACGAGAGGCAGTTTTGCTGCGGCAATCAAGAATCAAAGACAACCCCCATCTCGAAAAGAACTATGTCCAGATGGTTTACAGCAGTTGGTGCTTGGAGCTGAACGTTGTGCATCCATTTGTCTACCGTTTCCACGTGAAAGGGGGCGGGGGCTCGAAGGAGGGTTAACCGCTTGTAGATATGTCTTAGCCTTAGCGCTGTGCGATTAAAGTACGTGCGTGGGGAGGGATCGCTTCTCCTGCGACCGCTCGTGCCTTGTAAGACAACCGTCGCTACCGGATCGGTTCGTGTTGTTAGTGTTGCACCTCATCGCGACAGTAGTTGCACCTCATCGCGACAGTAGTTGCTTTACTTTTTGTGCCAAGGCGCGTTGTTGAAGCGGGTGATGTGTCCCCACGTCGAGTAATACGCGGGATTCGGTTATCGCGACGTTATGAGACGGAACGTGTCACGCACAAAGTCAATCGCCTCGCCATATGACTTTGCACTTGGGCACCCATGAAGCGACCTTTCAATGCTCCAATCGATCAGAAAAACTTGCTTTGAAACCAACCACGCTCCAGGAAAATAGAACGCCACTGATTCGATGGCATCGATCAAAACGTATCACGAGTGCTGTTTGTCAGTCTCACGCTTATTGCACCACTTCCCAAGAATCACGAAACACAAAAACACATGAAACCCGTAACCTTGGCTTCCGCCGGTCGTCACAATTCGTCATGATTTGTCGTGGGCAACAACATGCCGCGCCTACCATAGTTTGAGTGCAAAGCCTTATCGGGAGAAAATTCACCGTCGCCCCCCCCCCCCCCCCCCCCCCTGTGCTAGCCGTAGGGTGCCGATGTCACGCTGCTACCGCCCCGGCTGCTGCGGGCGCCTTTGGCGGGCTTTGTGGGACCGGTT
The DNA here is from genome assembly GCA_008828725.1 of Saccharina japonica. Taxonomy (NCBI): domain Eukaryota; class Phaeophyceae; order Laminariales; family Laminariaceae; genus Saccharina; species Saccharina japonica. The sequence goes on from MEHQ01003835.1 coordinate 72,224, forward strand.
GCCGCTGCTGCGCTTTGTTTGCTGCGCTCTTAGCGGCCTTCTTTAGCTTGGGGTCGCGGCTCAGGAACGATCGAGGGATTGCTTTAAAAACCTGTGAGGGGATGGGCGCCGTCGTGCAGGAGAAAGGGAAACGGATCGCCGACGCCTTTGTTGTGGACACCCCTGACACTTCGAACCAGCTCCATTTCACAAAGCACTACAGAAGCATGCTGTCTGCCTTGTAGGGGTTGCACCACATAAGGAGGTTTACAGCTCACCCGAAAGCCTGATTCTTGCGAAAAATTAAAAAGCTAACCTAATAGTCTAATGAGCAATCCCGTGGCCTGGGTATTATCACGACAAATAACGTTAATCAACGATATTGGGAAAAAAAACAGTCGAGGAGTATACTAATCGTCAGTCAGAAATATTCAGGCCAAAATGTGCGTCCCCTGTGACAGCACGCCTCCCTACAGCAGAAATACGTAAACTTCGCGTCATGAGCGATGTCGTCGTAAACATCGCGGTCGCCTGATGCAGTGACATCAAAACGTCATGCAGTACCAACGCTGACGTCGTCTACTTTGTAGATGCCACAGACTCACCAAACGACCGCGACTCTCCGGCAACCGGAAGGAAGACTGCTCTTCAAGCAGCAGAAGGCCGGCCTCATCCAAGTATAGAGGTACAGGCGCTTGGGCGTTATCCCTTTTAACCACGTATTAACACTGCAAAAAATACAGAACTCGTCTTCAAGCGCCCCCCCCCAAAAAAAACGAGCGTCCAGTCTAAAGGGGTTAAGCAAAGGTATACCAAGCAAACGTTGTCCAGCACGAATCTGGAATGCGTCCAACATTGCGCCCTATGCCTCTCCTCTGTTGTTGTCTATTAATAGTGGGAATACCAGCGCCACCGTTGTTTCTGTACTCGCGAATGCAAGGCAAACAAACGACCTCGCATGGGCACGTGGGGCATGTTGATATCTCACCGCCGCCCCTAGAGTATCCTGGCCTTCCCGATCCCTCAGGCACGCCGTTACAGCTGGCACGCGGAACTCCCGGCGGAGGTCGGCGACCCGATCCGCATGTGCAAGAGCCACCCTCGCGATGGCCGCCGCCGATTCGGAGGCTTCTGGGGTGTCGCCCTCGGTCTCCTCCGAGTCCTCCGAGGGTACAGCTTCCGGCGGAACATTTGCGACGTACACGACTGGTTTCGGCGACAGGAACCCAATTTCCTGTGGGTGTTGGAAACCGACGCGAACGTTGACCAACAGATAAAGGAAAATATTATCTCACGGTGGCGACGGCGGCGGCAGTGGTTCATGAAAAAAAGCGAGACGGAATAATTTATACCACTCTGTAGCCACCGGGGCGAGCGCCACTGGCGGTCCAATGCTTGCAGCGTCCCTGAGCACAGGCTATAGGAAAAGTACTGCCAAACTGCAACGTGGACAGGCTTGTCAATGACAATATCACCCCGCCTCCGATGCGCGCGATTGTAAATCGCAAACACTGGCAATGAAAAGAGCGAAGTTCAGGATACCTACGGTTCTATGCACTCACCCGGACGGCTGCCCTCAGCCGGCTCCTGTAAAGCATAGTCCCATCCTCCCTCGGCTCGTCTCGCAGGCAGCTCTCGCGGAAGCCTGGTCCAAAGGGCTTCAGCTCACCGCCCACGGCGTAGGCGTCTTCCAGCACTGGTACCACCAACCCCAAGGCGGTCTGCTCGTTGTAGGCGCGGCGTTGGTCTCGCCAAAACCACTTCGTGTGGTTCGTCCTTTTCGGGGCGAGAGGGGGGAGGGTATGTGTCAAGCACGTTTCACAACGCGGTAGGTGCATGTTTGAGATATCCTTTTGTGGCCATCTGTCGATGGATTTGTGCGATAAAACGTTGTTGTATTACGTGTTCGAAAACCCTCTCCCCACCGGTAGAAACGCGTGGATTACAAGTTCAAGGAGCACACTGAAGTAGGGACGATTGTGCTGCGTTCAAAAACACACTCGATCGGTGGTATCTGACGTTCAGCCAGCGCTCAAGGCGCGCTCATGAATGCCCTCCGCTGCGCAAACCAACCCAACCCCACTCGCGACAAAATATGCTACAATACGATCATACAGCAGTAGTAGATACACCTCCTTTGCTCACTTCTGCCTCTCCTCGATGAACTGCAGGTCGGCATAGGCCATGTCAGCCCTCGCGCTCTTGATGTCCTCAAGCGGCGTAGGCGCAAGCGGCCAGTCAATCTCGCTTTCATCAACCCCATCCCCCTGCCCCGCGCCCAAGTACATTGAAACCCCCAGCACGTCTTCTTCGGCCGCATCGGATGACTCGTCCTCGTGTGTTACCCGAGACGCGCTGACCTTCGGCGCGTAGAGATCGAAGCACCTTACCACCTGCACGAGAAGATCGCAGCGTCGCAGCAGCCCCAGCTTGTGCTCGCTTTTCCCCGCCATCTCCGACATGCGAAGGTTTCCAGCGTCCACCAGCTTGATGTTGGCGTCACCCTTGTAGTACTTGGCGACCTGCAAGGAGCGTGAGGCAGAGCGGTCGGGGGCGAGGGCGATAAGGAGGGCAATGCTCAGGAAAACGAAATTGGGAAGGGAGGCACGGTTGCATGCGTCTCTCGCACGGCGGTCTGTACTCGTAGTGCGCTGGCGTGGGTTTGGTTTAGCATGGGTGGCGTTCCTGTATACGTACGCGGGGAAAGTTTGGGCATTGTGGGTCCAAGAGCCGGCCCAATAAATGGTAGCGCTGAGGCAGTGTCGTTGACGTGAACACGGCTGTACGAGCTCAGGAGTACCACGAACAGCTACGAATAGCACGATCCACAGGGAGTGTTCGACATCGTAAGATCAGCGCCACTGCTGTCTTTGTTGCAGTGCTCTGTGTGAACAAATGTTGGTCAAATTTAAATTAGCATGTAACGGTCTCTTCAACGATGAACGAGAGCAGGAAAATGTCGAAACCATGAGGTCATATATCTACAGCAGTACGCATCTACTGTACAGCAACCTGGCAGTGTATGGTACGTATCAATCACGATGATACGAGTACATACGGGGAAAAGGGGGGCTCTTGCCTTCATCTCGGTCGCTTTCTTGAGGAATACCTCCACGGACTTGAGCGCCTGCGCCCGCCCGGCGCGGTTCGTGCCCACGAACCCGATGTAAAACGAGCTGTCATCCTCCTCCTGCAGCTTTATCAGGCGATGGCCGGAGCACGCGAACTTTTCCCTGTAGTACGCCCGCCTGGCGCGGTTGGCTTGTCGCCTAGCCTTCGCCGACAGCACCACAGGCGCGGCGTTTTTATCCAGTCGCTTCTGCCTCTGTTCCACCGTCTTCTGGCGGTTTGCTCGGGCCATCATCACTACGCCGCCGACCCTCCCACCATGGCCAGTAACGCGGCGATCACTACATGCACTGGCACGATCGTGCCCGCCGATGATTGCGTTCGGATGCCGCAATAGAGGGGATAGTGTAGCTGCGTGATTCGTGCAGCGGAAGGAGAGCGGATTGCGAGAAGTGTCGGGTAGCAACTGCACCACCGCCTGAAATGCCACGGTAACGGCAGCTGAGGAAAGCGCCAGCAGGGCCCCAGTCGTGATACATCGGCTGCGTCTCATCCTGGAGAACTCTCGACACACAGGAACACGCAACTGAACAGAGCCAAGCTGTGCTCTGTGCTGCTCCTACGAAAAGCTCGCGAGACTGTCAGAATAAAGCCCGAAAAAACATGCACCGACCGTTTACTGAACTCCCGTATCGTTTGTTTGTGATCGAGTTTGCTGTGTGGTACTGAGGTGTGTGGGCCTGGACCATAGACCACAGATTGCTATCTGCCTTTGTGCTGGCACAGTACTGTGCTACTAGTCAGAGACTCTGGCCAGGTTCTGGTGCGGTGAGCTTGCATGGACGACAAGTATGGCACCGGCCAGAAAGGTCTCAACACAAGCGGTGGCACCAATCGATTCAAGTTTCAGGGCAAGCAGGCAAGGGCCAAGAATGTAGACGTGGACGTGGCCCACAAGGTCCGCGCAGAGGGCTTCCTCGATGCCGACAAGGCCCAGGACCCGGACGTGGAGGGTGGCTCTTTCTTCCAGCAGGAGCTTGACCGCAGCAAGGAGCTGAACGTCACACCCCCTTTCAAGCGCTTCTACTACAAGGTGGGTTGCGTATTGTGGACCAGCAGAACCGCTGTAGCAGCAGTAGCAGTGTCTACTGCTATATCTGTACGCAACGCCAATGGTCGGCTCAAGGACAAAGCAAGGTTGCTCACGAGCTTGTGAGCAAAGGCACTATGATACGGTGCGCTTGCGGCGGAACCCACGTGTTCCGTCCGAGATTCCATTGGAACGAACGAACATGAGCAAGAGCTTTTGCGTAGCTGCGTAGGCGCAGCCTCCCTATATATGTAGCTGTCTTACGGCCACCTCGGGGTATCATATGATGACGACTGGTGACCTTACATATATGTGCAACGCTCGCAGACCCAAGGCCCGTCTCCACTCCCCAGATGCTGCATCGCTTGAGCTTTGCTCTGTGCACGAGGTGCAGCCAAAGCAAGAACATATATACACGTTCGGCTGTATACCGTATGTACATAATGCTGTATCCTCATCCTGCTTGCTTGTTTTTGCTCAAACACGGAACGATAACGTTGTCTGTGGTGTCAATGACAGGTGTGGCCTTTGGTCCAGTCTCTGCCCGAGCTCGTCCACCATGCTCCGACCGTGGTTGACATGCTGCTGGCTTTGCTGGAGGACCCCAAGGCGGCTACTCAGGTGACCGAAACCCGTCGCTTCTTGATAATACGATATATGATACTATGTGTGCCGTTATCCAATGGCATGATATCTGGTGTCATTATCACAGGCTGTCGCTTCGTAGGGCATACGTACATATCGCCTGTTGTTGCTTGCCTTGCTTGCCTCGCTTGCCTCGCTTGCCTCGCTTGCCTCGCTTGCCTCGCTTGCCTCGCTTGCCTCGCTTGCCTCGCTTGCCTCGCTTGCCTCGCCTGCCTGCTTGCCGTGCTTGCCTTGCCTTGCCTTGCCTGCCTTGCTTGCCCCGCTTGCCTCGCTTGCCTCGCTTGCCTTGCTTGGTTGGCTTGCCTTGCTTGCCTTGCGTGCCTTGCTTGCCTTGCTTGCCTTGCCTGCCTCGCTTGCCTCGCTTGCCTCGCTTGCCTTGCTTGCCTTGCTTGCCTTGCTTGCCTTGCTTGCCTTGCTTGCCTTGCTTGCCTTGCTTGCCTTGCTTGCCTTGCTTGCCTTGCTTGCCTTGCTTGCTTTGCTTGCTCATATTCAAAAGTGTACATACCTACCAGGTGTATGGCTCTTTGGCCATTCCGTTGACATCACGAAATCAACAGAACTACAGCTGTAGGCACATGATACAGGATGCGTGACACGGAGGTTAAGGAGGCGGTATCCGCCTTTCGTTTTTCTGGAAAGTGGTGTGCACAAGACGAGCACGCCTTGAAGTTGACGGCGTCGAGGTATTCTCGTATCTGAAAGCTTTACGTAGCAACCGGTGCAGCATTCACCTTGAGAACAAGGCACCCATTCAAATGTAGCCTATCATACAGGTGCTGAAAACAGTTTACTTCCTGCTTGGCGCGAGTCGGATAACCGCAACATCAAATGTATCAATGTTACAAGGAGAGAAAAAAAATACAGAGACAAGAGGTCGGCATGAGTCAATCAACCACCCTCCACCCCTCCCTCTCCAGCTCTCAGCTTTCCCCCCTCCTCATCCCCGTGCTCCATCTTTCGTTGTCCCCCGCGACTGCCACCGCGACTGCCGCCGCCGCTACCCCGCCAGGCCGGCGAGGAAGTCCTCCAGCTCATCTCGGTCCTCGGACGCGACCTCCAGAGCTCCTTCTTCCCCCACTTCCCGCGGGTGTCGGCCGTCCTCGTCTCCCTCGTCGCTGCTCAAGACGTCGCGCCGGAGGTCTGCGGCCGCGTCCTGCGCTGCCTCGGCTTCCTGCTGAAGTTCGTCGCCCGGCCTCTGTCGAAGGACATGGCCGCCGTCAGGGTGCTCTACGCCCCGCTCCTCGGGCACCGAAGGGACTTCGCCCGGAAAATGGCCGCGCAGTCCCTGGCCCCCGCAGTGCGCCGCTTGAAGCCGAAGGCCATGCGGCGGCACGCGAAGCAGCTGGTCGGCGCGCTCGCGGCCGGCAGTGTTGCGGCAGCGGCCGGGGGGGGGGGGGGGGGGGGGGGGGGGGGGGGGGGGGGGGGGGGGGGGGGGGGGGGGGGGGGGGGGGGGGGGGGGGGGGGAGGAGGCTGCGGGAGCGGGCGAGGCGCCGGGAGGGGCGAGGCTCAGGGCGGATACGCTCGACGGGTGCAGCCAACTGCTGTTCTTTTCGGCGAAGGGGGTGCACGGGAGGACGCATTCTCAGGTGGGGCACTGGCAAAGGGGGCAAGGGTGTTTGGTTTGACCGCGCGTTTACGGCGGCGGCAGTGTCAACCGCCCTACAACAGTGTTTTCACATGTTTTGTGCTGAATGTTGTTTTCGCGCTTGCTGCATGTCTTAATACTCATTGCTGTGTATCATACTGTACATCGCGCGTGTACCAGTAGCTAGAACAAGCTTTTGTTTCGGAAACAATCCGTAAATATCAGCCTTCATCTCGCTATTGCTGTATGCTTATATAGGTACCAGCGAGTGACAGGTGTTTCTGCTGTATACTCGAACTACTGTGTTGCCCCGGATCAGATTGTTCCTCTCGGCTGATTGCTGCTCTTCGCCTTCTCGCAAATTAACACGCATGCATGTCTCAGGCGCCCGTGCTGCTTCGGGTGCTGTTGGACTCGCTTCTGCCGCCGAAATCGGCGGACACGAAGCCGGGAGACAGCAACGACCACGAGCGGCGGCGGCGGGAGGAGCTCGAGCGCGGGTGGTGCTTCGAGCTGGCAAGCTCCGTCCTCGCCCTCCTCGTCAACCACGTCCGCTCCCCTCACAGCGCCGAGTTGTGGCTGGAGCTGCATTACGGTCTCGGCGCGGCAACCGCGCGGCATCGAGCGGCGCTCGCAGCGCCTGCTGGCAGCAGCGGTAACGGCAGCGGGGGCGGCGACGACGATAGCGGTAGTGGTGGTGTGGAAGAGGAGGGTGCCGAGTCCGCAGCCGTCCGACGCACGGCCGATCTGCTTTCCCAGGCGGTAGGGCACATGGGGGGCATCCTCTTGAGGGAAGAGTCCATCGGCGCTAAGCAGGCGGCCTTGCTGGCGGAGGCGCTGGCGGAGCTGACCTCCCCGGGCCTGTTCTGGCGGAGGGAGACGTCCGCCGAATGCAGGAGAGCCGTGGTCGAGCTCCTGTCGGTCTCCCTGTGCGGTTTGCACAAGCACCAGCGCCTCGTGAGGGCCATGCCGCGAGTAATTCGCGCCGCCGCCGCCGCTCCCTCGGCTTTGGGCGCCGAAGGTGGCGCCTCCAAGACGGTGGGGGTGGTGGCAGCGATGTGCGCGGTGGATATCCACCCGGCCGTAGCTCTGTCGCGGTCTCTTCTAGGCGGAGTTGGCGCCGAGCGCACGGCCAACAAACCCCCGCCGATGCGGGTGACCCGCGCGGTAGCCCTCTCCCCGCTGCTGGAAGCGTGCGCGGGCCCGCTGTCGGGACAGGCAGATGCCGCCCTCGAGGTCCTGGTGCGCGTCATCCACGGCACGGGGGCGGGGCTTGTGTTTGTCGGGGACAAGGTCAATGAAGGGGGCGGGCGGGGCGGGCGCGGGGGGCGGGACTACGGTAGCGACGATGAGTGCGAGACCGCCGGCGATGGAGGGGAGGGCCTCGGGGCTTTGGCGATCGTGGCTGGAGCGGAGGGCCCTGGTGGCCTGCCCGTCGGGATAGCGGAAGGCCAAAAGGTGTGTGTGTGTTTGCTTGTATACAATGAGCGGCGAGCAAGGTGCGGGAAATAGGAAGTGTTGACTGGTGCCGCCGCCCTTTCGAGCTACAGTTAGAGTAGAGCGGGGCATAGGTTTAGGTGATTTGTTCGAAGCAGGCTTACCCACGCAGTGATATGCGTTCATAAATGAGCTACCACATGTAGTAGCACGCTTCTCCTCTACTACGCCCATGTGTAAGCTTCGTTTTTTTCTGACCCCCTCGGTAGTGCTCCCGGCGCGGCCCCGTGACATGATACTAATACTCTGGCCCACGACTGCCTCTGCGTTACTCTTGCTGCAGCTCTTGGAAGTGTGCTGCGCTTCCGTGGATGTCGCTACGCGATCGCTGAAAGACCGCCATCGTACAAGGTGAAAAATACATTCGGTGAACAAGCGTCGTCTTTACGTGTGAAACTACCAGTATGTTTTCGCCCTCACAACACCACTTATATGTATGCTATTTGCGCTTTATTTGTATCGCCTTAAAATTTGCTGCGCCCTCTCCGTAGTAATTATTTTTTTTCTTGTTTTTCGCTCTGGGTTCGCCATAGCTTCCCCTCCCCGAGTCGCGTTATGGAGGATTCACAGTATGTTTCCGTGTCGTGGTGTCCGAACGGGACAATCGAACGTGCAGCAGAGGTATAGAACGGCGACAGACAGCGCCCTTTTCTCTATAAAACTGTTCGAAATGTATACGAGTACGTCATCCGTGAGTTCGACCAAATTGGTCGGTCCTTAACTTTGCAAGCTGTGTTGTACATCGGTTGCGCGTAACCACTGGAAAATTCTCGTGAAGGACATACATATGCCTGGTAAATCCCCTGTAAACCATCTAGTGCCGCAGGGACCAATAGGATGATTACGTGAGGGCGTTTTCAGGGAGGCGGGCAATGCCACCTAACAACCCCGCCATGTCCACCCCCCCTCCCCCACACACGCCTCCACCCCCCGTCTTCCACCGAGAGCAGGTCAGCAGGACACTCCACGCTGTCCGCGGAAGCCCCGCGCGCCCTGGCGGCCCTCCGCTGCCTCCCCTGCCTCGTCGGAAGCTTTTCGCGCACGGGAGATGCTCGACGCAACGCCATCGAGAGACCCCTCGGGCTTATCGAGGACCTTTTGGCCGCTTGCTCGGCGTGGGATACTGCCGCCGTCTCCGAAGGAGGAGAAACGCCGGACACCCCTCCGGCCGACGGTGGTCCCGCGTCCAAACGCGGCCGAAAGCGCCGCAAGAGCGCGAACGGTAAGGCGGCCGCGGCTGCCGTTGCCGACAAGGTCGTCGTCGTCGGCGGCGACGACGAGCAGGCCGACGGGGGTTGCGGTGGGGCTCGTAGCGGGGCCCGCGACGAGATGGCCGTGGTGCGGGCTTACGCTTTGGAGGCCGGAGTGGGGCTGTGCTGTCTGTTGCCGGGGGACGAGGAAGACGGCGGCGAGCGGCGAGCGGTAACTCTGGAGAGGCTCGTCGGGTGGCATGGGAGGTGAGGCTGTTTGTCGGGGTTGGTGCGGGGTCTGCTCTTCGCTGTGTTGTGTCGATACAGGACGGAGCTAACAGCCGGTTGCGAGAAAGTGCTCTCATGTTGAGCTGATGTCCTACGGGGCTGCAGTACTGCTACATATATACTTCGTATGTGTACCTCGGTGTGTTTGCCCTGGACCGCTGCAAAGCTCGTGGGCCCTGTTTGAACTGTTCCTGGGCTTTGATGTTTTTCTTTTTAGGTTGCTGACCAGCCTCAGATGTCGCGCGTTCCTTTGGAGAATATACGACTATGTCCGAAAATGTAAGAACCATTAGGTGATTCAAACAAATAACCGAATGGTCCTTACATTGCCGGACAGAGCGATACCCGTCACGTCCCAAGAAAAAAACAAAGTCGCAAGTTCGCCATGTTTTATTCTCATCTTGCCAGCTAACGACGTTTTTTTATCTGCCGGGATGACAGCCTAGCGCTGGGGGTGTGTTTCATGTGTTTCATTCCTGGCCTGTCAGGGTCCTTACCCCCGATTACTTTCTCTCGCATACCGTCACTTGTCGCGCACTCTGGCTCGCTGGGTGACAGGGCGATGGCGTGGCTCAAGGCCGACCCTGCCTCGATCTCGACACTTCGCGCGGCGGCCCTCCTTCTTCGCTCCATCCGCGTGGCTTCGGCTGCCTCTGGTGGGGATGGGGGCGGCAGCGACGGCGGCGGCCCCCCTTGCCTCACCGCCGAGGCATCCTTACCGGTGATGGCCCTCCTGGAGCCAAACCTAGCGTCGGAGAGCCGCCTGCTGCGTCTCTCAACCATGCGGGTCCTGGCGCGGTACGACCCGCTACACTTCGGAGAAGGCGACGACATCGTCGGTGGAGGAGGAGGAGGCGGGGGTCGAGGCAGGGGTGGGGGTCTCATGACCTTGCCGCACCGGAGCCGCGCCGAGGAAGAGTGCAACTTCTTGGAGGTGGCGGAGGCGGTGGAGGCTCTCCCCATCTCGGTCGCCACCGAGCGAGACCTCATGTGGCGGCTGGGACAGCTGGAGGTGCTCGGCCGGTCCGCCGAGCTTCCCCGCCCTTACGCTCGCCTGATGGCCACCCACGCCCTCGGCCTGCTGCGGGTCAAGTTTTCCGGCGTCTGGCCCCGCGCGGCGGCCGTCATCGGGGCGCTGTGCCAGCGGCGTGACCAGCGCGAGCTTGTGTGGGAGCCTGTGTTCGGTGCCCTGCGGAAGGTTATGCCGCCGCCCGCTACCCGCCAGGAGGCGGTCGCATCGCCGTCGCAGGCGCGGCACAAGGCGGTGGAAGATGTGCAGACGTCCCAAGCGCTGGGGGAAGAGCTGGTCGGGGGGGAGGATGGAGAAGGGGGTGCTCGTGCTATCGCTCGTCCGGACGGCGACGGCAGCGGCGGCGGTGACGGTGCTGCCGAGACAAACCGCGGAGATGCTGCTTTGTCGCCGACCCCGCGTCATCTGGAAGGACAGCCGTCCGGGCTTCGCGCCGCGGTGCCCCCCCCGCAGCCCTGGGTTCCCCGGCTGCTCTCGCAGGCGGCGGCGCTGGATGGAGGCCCGACTGCCGAGATGAGCCTGCCGGTGGCGTTGCAAGGCGTCTTTCTCGACGAAGCTGTGAGGACGGGGCTGCAGCCCGAGTCTGGGGAGGTGCCTCTGTGGGCGAGCACTGACGCCGACTCGGCCTTCGCGCAGGTGCGAGATGCGAGACGCCCCGTAGCTTGCGTGCTTTTAGGAATAAACTGATGCTGCTGTTTGAACATGTCCTCCTTAAAATATAGCGGTACCTGGTACGTACGAGATCACTCTCACCGTGTAGCGTCCATTCCGCGCGCCTTGCTCGTGTCAAGACCTGCGGGAAAACGTTTCTTGAGTGCAGCAATGGTAAAGATTTTCCGCGTGTACGAACCGGGTTGACCACGGCCACTCCGAATCTGGCTTGCGCTCGACACCGGTCACGATGACCCTGCTTAAAACGTAATTCCCGGAGCACACGCAGACGCTCGCGAACACCTCACCGCTGTCAGATTTAACTTTGCACGATTAAAAACAAACGCGAGCATCTTCCCGCGTTTCCCTTGCACAACTCACCACGCCTCCTCCTCACCTCCTTCTCGTCCCGCCGCTGCTGCCGCCGCCGCCGCACGCCACACACTGTACTTCTCCTCAGGTCTGGGGAGTGCTCTCGCAGTGTCCCGAGCTCCTGCAACAGCACAGCCGCTCCGTTATCCCCCTGTTCCTGGGCTTCATGCGGTACCAGTACCTCGGCGAAAGGGCATTTCCGGATGACCCTGAGGTCGGCGTGGTCGACATCTCTCGACACCTGACCGATGCCGAGCGCGCGAGCGAGGGTCCCAGCGGGTGGGCTCCAGTGGCAAGGCGGAGAGGCAGCGGTGGCAACGGTGGTGGTGGTGGTGGCGGGGGAGGAGGGGAGGGAGTTGGTGGTGTGGGGAGGACGGCCGACCGACGCAGCGTGAGGGGGCGCCTCGTGGCGCTCCTCGGCGTTCTGGCCTCGGCGTCGGGCCCGAAGAGCCTGTACAAGCAGCGCGTGCTGTATCGGGTGTACAGGGCGCTGCTGGTCATGCCGGACGACAAGGTTGCCGGGCTGGCGCTGCGGTGCATGCTCTCGTACAAATCCCCGTTCCTGTTGCCCTACAAGGTGAGCGGTGAAAAAGCGCCGTGGGAGGTGGGGGGGAGAGGGGGGGGGGGGGGGGCGTACTCATTTGTTGCTTGCCTTAGTCATTTGACCTTTGGTCACGCATCCCTTTCGAGACGGAGCAACCGTTCCTACTCCTAACAACAGATACCTCCAATATTTGGGTGCTCATTCCGTTTTTTCCCTATATATTACTCGGGAGGGGCGGGTTGTAAAACCCTACTGATGCCATATTTTGGGGGTTTAACTGTACCCCCCCTGTCAGAGGGTTAGGGGGGTTATCAGCGGGTTTTAAGCCTTTTGGGTGCGTACGTAAAACGACAACGAGGCATTATTCACCCCCCCCGGTTAAGAAAAAGCCTCCACCAGGGGGTTCAAAACCCTTGTGGGGTCTAGGCACAACGAAAACAAGAAACGAGGAGCACGATCTCAGCAACCATCGAAAGGATGAGCGAGACCTGCATTGCTTGCCACTACAATGGTGCCATGCTGCGGGCGTGTTTGTAGGACTCCTTGCTGTGTGATTCCAGTGCTGCATGTGTCATCCCCTTTATAAAGCAATCGGGCGGCACCAGGTTGCGACGTGTATAGCCGATGCTGTGATCAGATACTGTCGTTTTCGTTCCTTTTGGCCTTTGAAGTCCCGAAGGGGTTGTAAGAGGCTGCGTACAGCGCCAGAGGGATCACGGTGGGGCGGAGGCTACGGCCGTGGGGGGAGGGGAGGGGAGGCGTTCTTACTATTTGCTCGTGTAACCTGTGTGTCATTCCCAACGCTGCTCGTAGCGTCGAGCCTTTTTCTAAATTGTTGGTGTTCTTTTATGTAGTTTGATAAATCGTGGGGGAAGGAGAGGTGTGGTCTGGTGAACGTTTACTGTCACATATTCCGTGGAGGCTTTGGCGGGTGTATCCTGGCAGTCCGTTTCTCGGCACAATCCGTTTTGTTTGCGAGGCTGCGCTCACTGGCCGAGGTGCTGCTTCTCGTTGCCCCCGCGAAACTGTATCAGAGGCGTCCAAGACCAAAATACCCTACGTACGCTTCCATACTCCCTTGCAGTGGGTACCCCTATGTAAAAGACGTGTGGTACAGGCCGAAAACGCCTGTCTTAACGAACCTCTCTCGTCGACAGTGGGAAATATTTGGCCTTAGTGCAGGCGGGTCCAGCGGATTTGGCCTCTCCAAACTGTACTATTCTCTTAGCGTGCCCTCTCTTTAAGCCGGGGTGCCCACAATAGTTGTGCGACTCTCTCTTCTTGTCCCCCACTCAGCCCGGCTTTGTACGTCACACCAATCAGTTGTAAACACACGCAAATGCACGCACACACACACACCGACCGCGCCCCCCCAACTCCACTCCACTCCACTCTACTCCTCTCCTCCGACACAGGCGAACCTCGAGGGACTTATGGACGACGAAACTTTCCGCGACGAGTTAGTAACATTCTCGCTCGAGGGTGGCGGTGGCGGCGGCGATGGCAGCGGCAGCGGCAGCGCTCCAGAATCGCTGTCGCTGATGCCCGCCTCCTCCTCGGGCGCAACCGCGGCCGACGCCGAGCCCTCAATAAACCCGGTGCACCGCCCGCGCCTCCTCCCCGTGGTAATCCGGCTTGTCTACGGCCGCCTCGCGGCGTCGGGGTCTCGCGGGCGCTCGGGGGGGCACGGAGGCCCTGCGGCTCGCCGCGTGGCGGTCCTGGCCTTCCTCTCCAGCCTGTGCTCGGAAGAGCTGGCAGAGCTGTTCTCCTTGATGGTGCGCCCGTTCCTCCAGCCGACACCCTCATCGGAAACCCTCGGGGTCGGCGCGGCGGGGGAGAGGCGCGAAGAAGACAGCCGAGAGGAAGGTCTGGCCGAGTGGGATGACGTTGCCGGAGGGGCGGCGCAGGCGCGCGAGGTGCTCGAGAGGGCGGCCGGGGTCACCCCGGAGAGGCTGCTGTCCGTGTCGGCGTCGCGCCAGGCCGGGTTCCTGAAGATGGTGAAGGAGGTGGCGAGGCAGCTCGGACAGCGGGCGCTGCCCTTCGTGAAGACGCTCCTCGGCCTGGTTCTCGCGCTGCTGGAGCACTCGAACGTATTGTCGGAGTCCGAGCGACGGTCCCGCGGGGGGGAGGGTGGTGGTCCCCTGTCGGAAGCGGGGGGTAAAGACGAAGATGAGGACGAGGAGGAAGACGATGAAGATGCCATGGAGGAAGAAGAACCGGTCCTGGCCTCGGCAAGCACCGACTCTCCGGAAACCTCTCCTTCGACGGGAGGGGTTAACTCTAACTCGAAGGGGGGGAGGATCGCACCCGGAGCCCTCCGGACGCTGAGCCTCCGCGCGCTCTCGGAACTCTTCTCCCAGTACTCGACCACGTTCGACTTCGTGGGGCACCAGGACGCCCTCTGGCCGGCCCTGGTGGACCCCATCGCCCGCCTCCCGGCCTCCACCGTCGGCGCGGTGCGGGCGCCGGCGCTGCTCGCCCTCGCGGAGAAGCTGACGGAGAGCGAGGCGCTGCTGCCGATTTTCTCCGGACAGGGGGGACAGGCCCTCGTCCCGGCCGTCCTCGACTGCATCTCGGCGGGCAGCGCCGGCGGGCGCGTCGCGGGTCCCGCCGTGGTAGGGTCTGCGCTAACCTTCGTCGAACGCCTGCTGCGGTACGACGGAGGGTCGATCCTCAGCCCGCACCTGAACCACCTCATCTCCAATTTCGCGGCGCGTCTCAGCGTTACCGGAACCTCCGGAAAGGGCGCCGGCGGCGGCGGCAGGGGCGGGCTGGACTCTCACACCGAGCAGGGTCTCACCATTCTCGCGCGGATTGCGGAGATGGCGACCTCGGGGCCTCTAGGGGCCGACGGAGGCGGCGCCGGCGCCGTCGACGCTTCGTCCATGTCGACCCTGGTCGCGCTGCTGGTGCCTTCCCTCCAGCCGGACCGTCGCGCCTCCGACGAGGCTAAGAGCTCCATCCTCCGCACGGTGTCGGCGCTGGCGCGCCGGGTGGACTCCCCTGGAGCACGACGTGCCTGGCCGTCTCTGTCGCGGCTGCTGGGCCCCGCGGGCGCGCGCCCGTCGGGTATGGCGGCCGCCGGCCCGCGCGGGGAGCTCGTCCGCGCGCTCGAGGCCCTGGCTAGTCGACCGGACCTCGAGGCTTCGGCCGGACCGGCGGTTTCGCTGGTGGTGGAGCTTAACGCGCGGGACGCCGTGGCGCTCGACGAGCCGGACTTTAGCCGCGCCGTACCCGCGTACAACTCGCTCTCCGAGGGGAGTGGCTGGGCGGATGTTGTGGCGGCTGGTGGTGTAGTCAGCCGTAAGGTCGGCGGCGGAGACGCGATGGCGATGGAGGGCGAAAGCGAGGGCGAGGGCGAAGACGAGGTGGCGGCGGCAGCGGCGGCAGCGGCGGCAGCGGTGGCTAAAGCTCCGCTGGGCGGACTGCTCGCGGCCGCGCCCGTCGCCCAGCACTGTTTCCACTGCATGCACGACCAGGAGGTCGCCATCAGGGGCGCGGCGGGGGCAGCGCTGAAGCGGCTCGCGAGAGAGGTGGCGGCGAGGGAGCGGGCTTCGGCGGGCGCGCGAGCTGGGCGAGGGGAGGCGGGAGAGAGGAGGGAGCGCTGCCCGTGGGAAGGGCTCATGCGCACGGTGCTCATGCCCGGGCTGCGCGCGGGCATGGCGTGCCGCACGGAGACCGTGCGCAAGGGTTATATCTCGCTGTTGCGGGAGACGGTGTCGGCGTACCAGGAGACGGCCGACGGCGGCGAAGATTCGGGCGAGACAGCAGTGGCAGCGGGGGCAGGGGCGGAGCTAGGCTCGTCCTCCGTGGTCCCGACCGACCTGTGGGTCCTTGCCAGGGCGGACGACCCGGAATCGGACTTCTTCTTGAACGCTTGCCACATGCAGGTGCACCGGCGGGCGCGAGCGCTCGCGAAAGCGAGGAAGGCGATCGAGGACGCGGAAGCCGCGGCGGCAACCACCACCACCACCACCACGAGAACGACCACGATGACGAAAGGTGCATTAGGCGCTGCAGACGCGGCGAAAAGCCCAACAGACACGACAAGCGCGACGACACGCACGTCAAGCGCGGCAGGCGCAGCAAGCGCGGCAGGCGTGGCACCGCCCTCCGCGTGCCCGTTCCGCGTGTCAACCCTCGTCCACTTCCTCCTCCCGCTCGCTCTCCACCCCTTGCACGAGGCCGCCAAGTCCGCGGAGGCCGGGCTGGTGGGGCAGGCGATCCTCCTCGCCGGCGCCGTCGCACGCCACTTGCCCTGGACCCACTACAACTCGGCCTTGCGCGGGCTCATACAGCAGGTAGCCGGGGGCGGCGAATCAGACGGGCCTGAAAAGGAACGAGCCATGATCGGGGCCTTGTGTGGGGTCCTCGACGGTTTCCACTTCGCCCTCCTCCCGCCTGACGACGAAGCCGCCGCTCTTCGAGCGGCTGCTTCAGGTGCCGTGCCGGGGGGAGGAGGAGGAGGGGGGGGGAGGGGCGCGGCAGTGGCGGCGGCAGCGGCCGCGGCGGCGGCGGCAGGGGCGGGGACGGGGGATGCCGTGTGGCGCGCTGTGAACGGGCGCTTGCTGGGGTCCCTCCGCTCCCTCCTCACGAAGGAAGTGCGCGGGAAGTCCGGGGGGAAGGAGAAGGTGCTCCGGGCGCCGGTGGCGCTCGGCATGCTTAACCTGGTGCGCAGGTTGCCCGCGGCGGCGTTCAAGCTGCAGCTGCAGCCGCTCATGATGACCGTCTGCCAGAGCCTGAAGTCGAGAGACTCGAATGCCCGTGACACGGCGAGGGACACCTTGGCGAAGATGGCGCGAGATTTGGGCCCGGAGTATTTGCAGCAGGTGGGTGGGTGGGTGGGGTGAATATTTTTGGCGTCGAAATGGCGTGTGTTGGGAGAATGGGCTTTTGCGTCATCGTCCTCGTGGTGGCTTTTACAGACGATTTCTGCGGTTTTTAACTTTTTGTTTTCTTGTTTCGAAATAATAATATTGGAGTGATTCCTTTGTATTGGAGTGATTTCTTGTCGGCGTCGACAACATTCTTTGTTCCTGCAATTTTCGACGCCCTCAAGACCGTCGAACTTGCGTGTTTTTTTTGTTTTTTTTTGTACGTACAGAAAACTTGAAAAAACATCAATCGTCGACGTGAAGTCAACAAACTGCGACTTTACTCAGTTCAGTTCGTCCCCCCAAGAAACGAAAAGCACCACCAGGTATTGTTTGTATATAGCGACATCTTCGGAGCCGATTTATCGTACCGCCGCCCCCCCCCCCCCCTCAAGCTCCGCCCCCTTCTTGACCCACATCGACCGCGACCTATTGTCTTTCTTTCATTCACACCCCACCCCCCCCCCTGCGCGACCCTGGTGCTCTTCCTTCCCCCTCCTTTCTCCTCCTCCTTCTGTGCGGTGCGCGATGCGCGTGATGCTCAGGCGATCACGGAGCTTCGAACGTGCCTCGTCACGGGGTACCAGCTCCACGTGCGCACCTTCACCCTCCACACGGTGCTCAAGGTCGTGTCCGACTCGTACGTACCGCCCAGCCCTCCATCAGTCGACGTCCGCCCGGCAACATCCGCATCGGGCCCGTCTAGCTCCGCCCCAACCGGCGGCGGTTCCGCCGCCTCCTCTTCCGCCGTCGCTGCAACCGGCGTAACCGCCGTTTCCGCCGTTACAGCAGGCCCTGCTGGCACGACCAATCGCAACACGTCGGGTGGCGACGGAGCCGTGGCGATGGATGTATGCGATGACAAGGAGGGTCGGGCGGGGGTGGTGGTGGAGAGGGAGAGGAGGGCGGTGAGGGAGGTGGCCCCGGCTGTCCTCTCGTCCCTGGTGAGACCACCCTTTGATGCCTGCATCGCGGAGATAGTGGAGCTGATGATGGACGACCTCTTCGGGGAGAGCGCTTCCGCCAAGGAGGCTAAGGAGGTGAGGGCTGAAGAAGTATATACATATGCATATATATAAATAGCGTTCGTCTGTTGCCGTCGTGGCGGCGGCGGTGGCGCCCGAACGCCGCTATTGTTTTTTTATGCTTTTGGTTTATTTTTGTCTGGTTTTTGGTTTCGTTTGGGTTTTTTTTTTTTTTATGGCGCCTGAATGTCGCTTTTGGTTTTTTAGTTTCGGTTTCGTTTTGTTTCATTTGGTTTCGATTTTTGTTTCGTTCTCGTCTTTTTTTTCTTTTCTGTTGGTTTCGTTTTCGTTCTGTTGCATTTTGTGTTGCTTTGTCGCTTCGAGGCGCCGGCTTCCGAGACAACATATGTGTTTCGCGCAAGCGATGGCGCGAGCTGTGGACCCCCCCCCCCCCCTCCCTGCGCCCCTGTCTAGTGTGCCTTCCCTAGATCCCTTTGCCTAGCGGCGCAGGAAAACAGGAAAACACACACGAGGAGACTTCCTTTTATGACACCCCCTGCCGCAATCCCACCGCGGCTGCGGTCGCGTCCTCTTCCCTCCTCTTTGTTTGTTTGTCTCCTCGGCTCGAATCGCGACACTCAAGAAATCAACACGAATATGTCTCTCTCTCTTTCTCACACACACACGCACAGACACGCGCGCTATCCTCTCTCCCCTCCCGCCACCACTACCACGGCCTCCACTGCCGCTGCCGCCGCCGTCGCTGCCGCCGTTACCTCTCCCGCCGCCACTGCCTCCCCATATTCCATCTCCTCTGCCGGATGAAAAATTGTGACACGCGTGCCCCCCCTCCCTACCTCCCCCTCCCCCTCCGCAGGCTCAGGGTGCAAACGTCGCCTCGTCGAAGATGAAGGAGGCTAAGGGGCAGAAGGCTTACGACTCCTTCGAGATCGTGGCGAGGACGATGCTTTTCCGGCCCACGTTTAGCGTGCTGTCGCCGGAGGACGCGGCGGCCGTTTCGTCGGTCCACGCGCTCGTGGGGCCGGTGCTGATGCGCCTGGAGGGATGCGAAAACGCTAGGTACGCTTTTTGGTCTTCACGTACGTATTTATCATACGTATATACGGGTATTGTTTTGTTTCGTTTTTTTTGTGTATACCAGTGTTGCTGTATTTGTTGTTTTTGTTGTTTTTATTTTTATTTTACTACTGTATATTTGTTTGTATATCTATATGGTGTCGTTCATCCCTGTCAAAATGTTTCGATCGTCCAGCCAACGGCTGAACAACCACCTGTCATATTATATGTATTGTATATACGACCAGCAAAGTCGAAACTGAACGACCAGAAAATCAAAAGCTAACGACCAGCGAAAAAAATCTAACGACCAGTATTGTTTGTGTACGATTTACACCCGAGTACTCTTGTCCAGCGTCCAGTACGCTATATCTCGTGCTCGTTTCCAACTTAAGTGTGTGTGTGTGCGTGGTGGTTTCGGCTGTGCAGGGAGGTAGGCAAGGCTAACGAGGCGCTTACGAGGATCGGGATGGGTCTTGCGGCGAACCCCAGCGTGACGGAGCCCGAGATGCTCCTCTACGTCCACGCCACCGTGGCGCCATTCCTGCTGCCTCAGGTACATTTCCTTGCAAGAGCAGTATATACTACTATTACTCGTAGTGTTACCGTATGACCCGGGTGATGAAGATAACACACTGGGTGATAAGATAACACACTGGGTGATAAATATAGCACACTGGGTGATAAAGATAACACACTGGGTGATAAGATAACACACTGGGTGATAAGATAACACACTGGGTGATAAAGATTACACACCGGGTGATAAGATAACACACTGGGTGATAAAGAAAACACACTGGGTGATAAGATAACACACTGGGTGATAAGGTTAACACACTGGGTGATAAAGATAACACACCGGGTGATAAGATAACACACTGGGTGATAAGATAACACACTGGGTGATAAACATAACACACTGGGTGATAAGATAACACTCCGGGTGATAAAGATAACACACCGGGTGATAAGATAGCACACTGGGTGATAAAGATCACACACTGGGTGATAAGATAACACACTGGGTGATAAGATAACACACTGAGTGATGAGATAGCACACTGGGTGATAAGATAACACACTGGGTGATAAGATAACACACTGGGTGATAAGATA